>CM017766.1:3760689-3958189 GCA_008009225.1 Acer yangbiense
TTGATATGCGTTACAGCCAAGTTGAACAACTATGGAATGGTTCCCAGGTACATCGTACATGTTGATATCAATCTATCTATATGTGTTTGTGCCAATCTTTTTGTTGTTATCCAGATACTCTAATTTGTGTTGATTATTAATGTATTATAAATATATTCTAACTTGCAGCAACTTGTCAATTTGAAAGAAATCAACCTTGCTTGGTCCAAGCACCTAACCAATTGTCCAGACCTCTCAGAGGCCCCAAACCTTGTGAGTTTGAATCTATCTTTTACAAGTTTGTGTGAAATTTCATCATCCATTCAACATCTCAATAAGCTCAACGACTTGCATCTAAACCAATGCAAAAAGCTTAGGAGCCTTCCAGATTGCACTGATTTGAAGTCTCTTAGAAAACTTCATCTCAGTTACTGTTCAAATCTCAAGATATTGCCTGAATTGCCATGTAATATAGAAGAGCTATACTTGCTTAGAAGTGCTATAGAAGAACTCCCCTCATCTGTCAAGTATCTAAGCAAACTTGTTAAATTGGATCTTTCTAGCTCTAAAAAGCTTAAAAGTCTTCCAAACAACGTTTCTGAGTTGAAATCTCTTAAACATCTTCGTCTGACTCGTTGCTCAAAACTTGACAAGTTGCCTGATGAGATAGGAACATTAGATTCTTTGAGATACTTTGAGGCTGAGGGAACTCCTATAAAGGTAGTACCATCATCTATCATAAATTTGAACAATCTTCAAAAATTATCTTTTGAGGGATGCAAGGGTCAGGATATGTTAGGTTTGTTATTGCCTCCATTATCAGGGTTGCACAGTTTGAGGGAACTAGATCTAACCGATTGTGCCATCACGAAGCTACCGGACAGTCTTGGTAGCTTATCCTCACTGAATGAGTTATATTTGGGCAGAAACAACTTTGAAAGCATACCAGCAAGTATCAAAAACCTCTCTAACCTACAGTACCTAGACATCAGCTATTGCGAGGCACTTCAATCTTTACCAGAGCTTCCACTGATATCTACAAATGCATACAATTGTATATCATTGGAAGTAATATCTTGTTTATCGGTTCCCGACAGTTTTGTTGCAATACCTTCTTCATTTATCAAATTTGACTTTATCAATTGTTTCAAATTGGATCGAAATGTACTCACGGAAGAGGGTCTGCTGAAACTACAATCTTTGGCGACTTTATGGAAGGGACACGATTACGATGAGGTCTGTCTCACTCTCTCTTTGATTATACTATATATGTTATTGCTTCTTTTTTTCTCTTAGAAAATTTTTCATATAGAATTACCAACAATGTTCCAAATTTTATTTATTTATTTTTTATTTTTTATGGTACAGAATCTTCTTTTAACACCACACAGTACTGCTATATGTTTCCCTGGAAGTGAGGTTCCAAAAGGGTTTAGCTTTCGAAGTTTGGGATCTTTTATAACTGTCAAACTGCCACCATGTTGGTTGAATGATAACTTTGTGGGTTTTGGTCTTTGTGCCGTGGTGGAATTTCGAGACCATGAAGATAATGGTGCATTTTTGGATATTAATTTTGAGTGTAAAATGAAATCTGAGGATGGGCAGTTGGATGTTTCTTATCGCACTTTCAGTCATTTTAACACCAGAAGATCCCGTCGACAATGCTATAAAATTGGGTCAGATCATGTGTACATGGGGTTTGCTTCCAATACAATATATCTCGATGATATTGATGATGAACTGTGTTACGATGAGGCTTTTTTCCAATTCTATCTTGAAGGACCGTTGGGGAAACCTATAGAATGTTGCAAGGTGAAGAAGTGTGGGGTTCGTTTGATGTATGCACAAGATATTGGAAAACCAAGTGGTAGTTTCAACTCTGACGATGAAGACGAGTTCTGGGATTCAATGGAAAAAAGTATCAGCTCTGATGATGAGGATGAGTTTTGGGAATCAATGGAAGAACCCAATTGAAGTTTCAGCATTGATGAGGAGGAAGAGTAACCACACAACAATATAAGATCAAACTTAATGGAATTGCTTGGAGGTGAAGAAACCAAGTTCAAGGTAATAAATAAAATGATTTTATGCATTTCAGGATTCTTGTACTGATAATGTACCTCTCTAAGATTGATTATGGTTTCTTTTTTCTGATTAATGGCTTCTAATCATTGACAAAAATAGTTATTAAACTAAGTAAGAGATTGATAAATGAAACAGAGTATATGCAATCCCTCTAAGTTACATCAGAAAATATATACATTATATTTAATCACAATATGAACCACCATATACTTTAATTCGAATTCGAAAATTTCTACCAGAGCTCAAAGTTTTTATCAAATATAGTTCACACAAAGTCAGAACTTTCTTATTATAATTTTATTAAGCAAATAAGAACATAATTTTTTTAAACATTTTTGAAGAAGAGGAAGAACATAAGTACATAACTTAAGAACATAATTACGTGTGATTTGATTGCAGATTTTCCATCTATGCATATGATGATAAAAGTTTCTCAGCTTTCAGCCGTCATAATTGGGAACCGTTCGAAAGCGGTTTCATTGATGCCTCCTTCAGTTAAAATATATATATATTCAAAAATTAAACCTCTCAAATATCTTCTGTAATCTCAGGAAAAAAAAAAAAACAATTAAAGCATCATGTAACAATGTTGACCTATTTGATGATATATAAGGCCATCACACCTCACCCATAAGGTACTGTCCACTTTAGATAAGTGTACCTCCACTTAAGACAAGTATTGATTTCAACCGACATGGAAGAAAACCGCTGCAACACAAGTATATAGGATGTGAAAGCCAAATAAGGTAAACCTGTTCGTATATTGTCAAGAGAAAAGGAAAGAAAAAAGAGGCTGCTTTGTCAATTGTCGTCCACTTGACTTGGACAATATACGGTGGATTTAATTGGCCATTGATGAAACATCTTTTTCATTTTAATTAAATTAGCTTAATTTGTTTGGTCAGTTGAGCACAAAGTTGCTCACAATTCTTGACAGGTAATTTGGCACTTTCTACTGTAGTTTTCTTATACAAATAATTACTACTGATAACAGATTTTAAATCTTTTCAAAAAAAAAAATTAATAATAAAAATACTGATTTTAATATGCTCAAATAATTAGGTGTGATTTGATTGTAAAATTTCCATCTATGTATACGAGGGCTTGGCCAGTAACTATACCCATATGGATATGATAGCAACAAATTTTATAAACAACTTAAGGTTAATTTTCGAAGCAACTTTACTATTCGGTAACCGCTTTAAAGTTAAAGTCAACCATAAAGTTGTTCTAAAAAAGATGTTGTATCGTACCAACACTTTTTTCGTGAGTACTATAGACAGGTGGATTGATTAATAACTGTTATCCAAGACATAACAAGGATTGAAGAACATAGTGGGCTAGATTTTTATTTTTTTTCTTTTTTACTGAATATCGACATCACCTAGTTAAGAGGATATAGTTAGACGTCCCCATAAAATGTACATTCTAAATAAATATGTTATCAAATTTTATTTATTTTTAAAAAGTTAAAACAAATTATAAGAGAAATATGAAATGTAAATACTAACACTAATTAAATTGTATACGCAATTTTTTTGATCGATGACAATTATAATCTCTCTTTCAATGTAGACAACCATGTAATTTGTTAAAAATTCATTTTCCATCTTAATTCAAAATGATGTTATGATAAGTTTCATTGTTGATTTTTTTTTTTTTAATATACAATATTCTTATATTAGTTTAATTCATTTGAAATATACTAATATAATGTTATGAGAAATTTAATTAAATTCTTATAACAATATAGTTACTTTGTAAATTTAAAATTATAGTACTCCTAAAATCTCATTAACTAAAAATTACAGTAACCCTAAAATTTTAAAACAAAATAAAATATTTAAAGCTATAATATTCACCCAAACATATATAATTTGAAGATTAATCGTTAATGTTGATAAACAAATTGAGCCAAATTTGAAGAATGGGGAGAAAGAATTGTAATTAGAAAAACTATTTTTTTTCAACTTTAAATAGGAAATAACATTAATTCTTTAATTAATTTTTCTTTAAAAAAAGTTTAATTAAATTTTTTGATACTATTATAAATTTTTTTAACGGGGGCTAGGGTGGGCTTGAGTCACTGTAGCCCCCACAAAGGTATGTCTTTGACCGTTATGGTTAAATTGCTAAACTATATATATATGAGAAGTATTACACTATAATATAAATTCGAGGTTTTTTGAGAGAGTGGGAACTCAAACATGCAACCTTGTGGCGCAGATGTGAGGGGTTTACCATTGGACCAATCTCATTTCGTTACTAAACAAAATAGTTATCCTTTCGAAAAAAAATAAATAAATTTGGACCTCAATTATCATGCCAAGAGACAATTAGGTTTTAATTGATTCATGCACTTACGAGGTATATTTGAAGAGTAAGTACACATGTATAAATGTTCAAGTCAGAGTTCACTGATATAACTTAATTATAGATGTGGACCATTAGATTTACATACTTTGACTCAAAGTGTACGCACTTATCAAATCTTCTCCATAATCAGTGATCCACATGCATTGGTACTGATGTAGTTATATCAGTGCGTACTGACCAGAACAGAACCGTACATATACATATACATATATATATATATATAGCTTTTTTATTGTCAGTTCGAACTGATATAAATATATCAGTTCCTTGCATGTGGACCATTGGATTTAAATGCTTTGACTTACTGCATGCACTTGTCAAAGCATCTTTTAAATCCAATGACCCACATGCAAGAAACTTATATATTTTATATTAGTTCGAACTGACAATAGAAAGACTATATATTAGTCTTTCTCCTATCAGTTCGACCTGATATAAAATACATCAGTGCATTGAACGTGAGCCATTAAATTCAAATGTTTTGACTTGGTCTGCATGCATTTGACAGTGCTTCTCCATAATCTATAGTTCACATGTAATACACTGATGTATTTTATATTAGGTCAAACTGACATGAGAAAGACTATATACATATAGTTAGGGATAAGCATTTACCCCATGGGGCCCAACTTCCATTTGGAGGAAAATTTTGCCCCAAATGAGGTTTAGGGGTGGGGACCCATTTCCCCTATATATATATATATATATATATATATATATATATATATATATATATATATAATTTCAAGTCAGTGCATCCTGATATAACTTCGTGAGGATATTAAATGTGAGCCATTCGTTTTACATACTTTGACTCAAGTGTGTATGCATTTGTCAAAACTAGTGGCTCATATTCAATATCCTGATAAAGTTAAATCAGGATGTATTGACCAGATCGGGACTATATATATATATGTATGTATGTATGTCGTATTAATTTAATTTTTTTTTTACTTTAACTCACTATTACCCATTAACCCATGATCACTCGCTAACCTATCACCACTAAATCACTAACCCACTAACCCATCAACCCATCAACCCATCTATATTATTGTAAATATTTGTATTAATTTTGGATTACATTAAACAAATTAAATATTTTAGATTTGATATTTTGATTATTTATTAGATTGGATATTGAAACATGATGAATCAAAAGATTGAGATGACCGAATTCCTAATTCCAATTTTAAATTTTAAATTTCGAATTTCGGATTGAAAAATATTGAAATTATAAAAGAAAGAAATGGGGAATAGGGGTGGAGACAGGGGAACCTCCCTCCAAACACCCTCATCCCCACTTCCTTAAATGGGGTTTTGGGAGGGGGTGGGGACCCCTACTAGGAATGGCAATGGGGCGGGTTCGGGCGGGTTTGACAAAATCCAAACCCAAACCCGTGAAATTTTGTGTCTACCAAACCCACCCGCGAACTCGTGAAAATAAACGGGTTCGGGTTCGGATTTTACCCGCGGGTTTGGGGGACACCCAAACCCGCCCACGAACCCGTGAAACAAGAGGGTCCACGGGTAAAACCCGCGAACCCGCCAATTTTTTTTTTTTTTTTTTGAAAATAATTTCTATATTATTTAAATATATGAAATATTAGAATTTTAAAGAATAAAAACACTTAATAGATTGAAATGTTTACATTTTATTCTCTATATAATTAAAAAGTTTTTATTGTAATTTAAATTTATAATATTTTAAATAATAAAATATTACATAATTTTTATTGTTCACGGGTACCCGAGTTTGGTTATGGATTTTTTTCCAAATCCATACCCGGACCCGAACCCGAACCCGTGACGGGTACAATTTTCAAATCGAAACCCACCCACAGGTACACTTATATCAACCCAAACTCTTTTTAAACGGGGTTGGGTTCGGACGGATCCTACGGGTTCGGGTTTACCCCCACCCACCCCCGTGGACCCCACGACCATCCCTAAACCAATGAACTTCTTGGAAGATTGGAAGAACCGAAGAAGTAGAAGTCACGGAGACACCATGTCATTATTGCTCGTTTGACTAAACTATTACTCTTTTGACTTCTTATTTAGATTAGACTATGTGGGCAGAGAGCACCGTTAACAGAGAGTTTCTAAACATTTCAAGTATCTGAAATCAATGGAACTAAATCTGTTTCCTGCTTCTTCTTCTTCATCCAATGTTCCTGCATTGAAGTATGAAGTTTTCCTGAGTTTCAGAGGCGAAGATACTCGCTACAACTTCACCAGCCATCTCCATAGAGCTTTGTGTGACAAAAAAATCCAAACTTTCATTGATTATGAACTTAGAAGAGGAGATGAGATCTCCCCATCTCTTATCAAAGCAATTGAAGATTCCCACATTTATATTATCATTTTCTCACAAGGGTATGCTTCTTCCAGATGGTGTCTCGATGAACTTGTCAAGATCCTTGAATGCAAGAAAATGTATGGTCGGATTGTGATGCCAATTTTCTATGAGGTGGATCCATCACATGTGAGGCACCAAACTGGGAGTTTTGCAGATGCATTTACTAAGCATGAACAACGTTATAAGTTGGACAAAGTACAGAGATGGAAAGATGCTCTCAAAGAAGCTGCCGATCTATCTGGGTCCGATTCACGAGTTATCAAGTAAGTTGTGTTTTGTTATTTCTTTGTTTGTCTTGCTATATATGATGATCTGTTTCAGTATGTAATACAACTTCAATATTTATCAGGCCTGAATCTGTGCTTATAGAAGCTATTGTAGAAGATGTTTTGAAGAGACTTAATGACTTGTCTTCAAGTGATGATACCAGCGACCTGGTTGGAATTGATTCAAGGATTCAGGAGATTGAATCTTTGTTATGCATCGAAACAAATGATGTTCGCTCTGTAGGAATTTGGGGCATAGGTGGTATAGGCAAGACCACTCTTGTTGGTGCTGTATATGACAAAATCTCTTGTCACTTTGAAGGTTCTCATTTCATTGAGAATGTTAGGGAAGAATCAGAGCAAAGTGGTGGATTAAACCGCTTGCGAAGAGAACTTCTTTCTGCATTATTAGGGGATGCTCATGGAAATGTAGATAGAGGAAGTTCCTTTGCAGTGAACAACTTCGCAAAGAAAAGGTTAGGTCGTAAGAAGCTTCTTATTGTTTTTGATGATGTGACTAATTTTAGACAAATAGAATCTTTGATCCGGGGTCTTGACTGTTTAGGTTTTGGAAGTCGAATCATTATAACAACAAGAGATAAACAGGTACTTAAAAATTGTAGAGTCAATCAAATATACAAGGTTGATGAATTATCTGATGATGACGCTCTTAAGCTTTTTTGCTTATATGCCTTTGGACAAAAATGTTCCAACGAAGATTATGAGGAGATGACAAACAGGGTAGTTGAATATGTTGGTGGTGTTCCATTAGCCCTTAAAGTGTTGGGTTCCTCTCTATTTGATAAGAAAAAAGAAGTTTGGGAAAGTGCAATAAATAAATTAGAAGTAAACCTTGATAAGGATATTCATAAGATACTAAGAATAAGTTTTGATGGACTAGATGATAATGAACAAAACATATTTCTAGATATTGCATGTTTCTTGAAAGGAAAGGGCATTAATCTTGTAAAAGATTTCTTGGATGTTTGTGACTTCTTCGTAGAGGTCGGAATAAGTGCTCTTGTCGATAAATCTTTGATAACCATAACAAAAAACATAGTAACAATGCATGATTTGCTACAAGCAATGGGTAGAGAAATTGTTCGACAGGAATCCAGTACTGATCCAGGCAAACGTAGTCGGTTGTGGCATCACAAAGACATCTACAATGTTTTGATGGATAATACGGTAAGATTTAAAACAAAAATTATGAGAATTGAATATTCTTTAATGATAATGTGTCCTTTGCAGTCTCATTAAGAAAAAACTTTTATATACTCGATGCTAACTTGTGTCATCTTGAATATATGTCAGGGGACTGAATCAATAGAGGCTATTTCCTTGGATATGTCTAAAATAGGAGATATACATCTAAACCCTCGTGTTTTCATGAAGATGCATAAACTGAGATTTTTAAAGTTCGATAGCTCACTTCGTGACAAGAATAAGGTGCACGTTTTTTATGGTCTTGAATCTGTGTTCACTAAGTTAAGGTATCTCCATTGGCGTGGAAGCCCGTTCAAATCGTTGTCATCAATTTTTCAATCAGAGAACCTTGTCAAACTTGATATGCGTCACAGCCAAGTTGAACAACTATGGAATGGTTCCCAGGTACATGTTGATATCAGTCTATCTATATGTGTTTGTGCCAATCTTTTTGTTGTTATCCAGATACTCTAATTTGTGTTGACTGTTAATGTATTATAAATATATTCTAACTTGCAGCAACTTGCCAATTTGAAAGAAATCAACCTTGCTTGGTCCAAGCACCTAACCAATTGTCCAGACCTCTCAGGGGCCCCAAACCTTGTGAGCTTGAATCTGTCTTTTACAAGTTTGTGTGAAATTTCATCATCCATTCAACATCTCAATAAGCTCAACGACTTGCATCTAACCCAATGCAAAAAGCTTAGGGGCCTTCCAGATTGCACTGATTTGAAATCTCTTAGAAAACTTCATCTCAGTCTCTGTTCAAATCTCAAGATGTTGCCTGAATTGCCATGTAATATAGAAGAGCTATACTTGCTTGGAAGTGCTATAGAAGAACTCCCCTCATCTGTCAAGTATCTAAGCAAACTTGTTAAATTGGATGTTACTAGCTCTAAAAAGCTTAAAAGTCTTCCAAACAACGTTTCTGAGTTGAAATCTCTTAAACATCTTCGTCTGACTCGTTGCTCAAAACTTGACAAGTTGCCTGATGAGATAGGAACATTAGATTCTTTGAGATACTTTGAGGCTGAGGGAACTCCTATAAAGGTAGTACCATCATCTATCATAAATTTGAACAATCTTCAAAAATTATCTTTTGAGGGATGCAAGGGTCAGGATATGTTAGGTTTGTTATTGCCTCCATTATCAGGGTTGCACAGTTTGAGGGAACTAGATCTAACCGATTGTGCCATCATGAAGCTACCGGACAGTCTTGGTAGCTTATCCTCACTGAATGAGTTATATTTGGGCAGAAACAAATTTGAAAGCATATATACCAGCAAGTATCAAAAACCTCTCTAACCTACAGTACCTAGACATTGGCTATTGCGAGGCACTTCAATCTTTACCGGAGCTTCCACTGATATCTACAAATGCATACAATTGTATATCATTGGAAGTAATATCTTGTTTATCGGTTCCCGACAGTTTTGTTGCAATACCTTCTTCATCTATCAAGTTTGACTTGATCAATTGTTTCAAATTGGATCAAAATGTACTCATTGAAGAGGGTCTGCTGAAAATACAATCTTTGGCGACTTTATGGAAGGGACATTATTATGATGAGGTCTGTCTCACTCTCTCTTTGATTAGACTATGTTATTGCTTCTTTTTTTCTCTTAGAAAATTTTTCATATAGAATTACCAACATTATTACAAAAAAATTTCCCTTTTTTTTTAATGATACAGAATCTTCGTTTAACACCGCACAGTACTGCCATATGTTTCCCTGGAAGTGAGGTTCCAAAAGGGTTTAGCTTTCGAAGTTTGGGATCTTTTATAACTGTCAAACTGCCACCGTGTTGGTTGAATGATAACTTTGTGGGTTTTGGTCTTTGTGCCGTGGTGGCACTTCGAGACCATGAAGATAATGGTGCATTTTTGGATATTAATTTTGAGTGTAAACTCAAATCTGAGGATGGGCAGTGGGAAGTTTCTTATGGCACTTTCAGTGTTTCGCGCACCAGTAGATCTCGTCGAAAATGCTATAAAATTGGATCAGATCATGTGTACATGGGGTTTGATTCCACTACAATATATCTCGATGATATTGATGAACTGTGTTACGATGAGGCTTTTTTCCAATTCTATCTTGAAGGACCGTTGGGGAAACCTATAGAATGTTGCAAGGTGAAGAAGTGTGGGGTTCGTTTGATGTATGCAGAAGATATTGGAAAACCAAGTGGAAGTGTCAACTCTGACGATGAAGACGAGTTCTTGGATTCAATGGAAAAAAGTATCAGCTCTGATGATGAGGATGAGTTTTGGGAATCAATGGAAGAACCAAATTGAAGTTTCAGCATTGATGAGGAGGAAGAGTAACCACACAACAACATGAGATCAAACTTAATGGAATTGCTTGGAGCTGAAGAAACCAAATTCAAGGTAATAAATAAAATGATTTTATGCATTTCAGGATTCTTGTACTGATAATGTACCTCTCTAAGATTGATTATAGTTTCTTTTTTCTGATTAATGGCTTCTAATCATTGACAAAAATAGTTATTAAACTAAGAGATTGATAAATGAAACAGATCAACTATATGCAATCCCTCTAAGTAACATCAGAAGATGCATTATATTTAATCACAATATGAACCACAATACAATTTAATTCGAATTCGAAAATCTAACAGAGCTCAAAGTTTTTATCAAATATAATTCACACAAAGTCTGAACTTTCTTATTATAATTTTATTAAGCAAATAAGAACATAATTTTTTTAAACATTTTTGAAGAAGAGGAAGAACATAAGTGCATAACTTAAGAACATAATTACGTGTGATTTGATTGCAGATTTTCCATCTATTCATATGATGATAAAAGTTTCTCAGCTTTCAGCCGTCATAATTGGGAACCGTTCGAAAGCGTTTTCATTGATGCCTCCTATTTGATGATATGGAAGGCCATCACCCCGTCACCCACGAGGTACTGTCCACTTTAGACAAGTGTATCTCTACTTTAGACAAGTATTGATTTCAACCGACGTAGGAGAAAACCGTGCTGCAACACAAGTATATAGGATGTGAAAGCCAAATAAGGTGAAACCTGTTCGTATACGGTCAAGATAAAAGGAAAGAAAAAAGAGGTTGCTTTGTCAATTGTCGTCCAGTACTTGACTTGGACAATATACGGTGGATTTAATTGGCCATTGATGAAACATCTTTTTCATTTTAATTAAATTAGCTTAATTTGTTTGGTCAGTTGAGCACAAAGTTGCTCACAATTCTTGACAGGTAATTTGGCACTTTCTACTTTAGTTTTCTTGTACAAATAATTACTACTAATAACAGATTTAATATACAATATTCTTATATTAGTTTAATTCATTTGAAATATACTAATATAATGTTATGAAAAATTTAATTAAATTTGTATAACAATATAACTAAAAATTACAATAACCCTAAAATTTTAAAACAAAATAAAATATTTAAAGCTATAATATTCACCCAAACATATATAATTTGAAGATTAATTATTAATGTTGATAAACAAATTGAGCCAAATTTGAAGAATGAGGAGAAAGAATTGTTATTATAAAAGCTATTTTTTTTCAACTTTAAATCAGAAATAACATTAATTCTTTAATTAAAGAATGGGGGCTGTTTGTTTTTTTATCTAAACTCTTATAAGACCTTAATTTGTTAGACATATGGATAAGTCTTATAAATCAAGATACTATGATATGTTTGTTTTTTTTCATTTTGGATGACTTATTACAAATATAAAATTGATTAGATTGTGTTAGGGTTTCTTTAAAATTTGAAATTTTTGGAAAATTAATTTTTAGGATTTTATTATGTGCACATAAAATTATAAATGTATTAATTGATATAGAAAATTTGTGAAAATTTACTAAAATACTCTACTATATCACTTTTTGAATAAGATAAAAGTCAAAAAATTTTACTTTTTCTAAAAGACATTTATATCTTAAAATAAGATATAAGTTAGAAAAACAAACAAATTGATTTATTTTAATTTAAGATATAAGAGGCAATAAGTCTTATAGTGAAAAAAACAAATAGCCCCTTACTCTTTAATTAATTTTTCTTTCAAAAATTTTTTTAATTAAATTTCTTGATACTATTATAATTATTATAATTTTTTTTAAGGGCAGGCTAGGGTGAGCTTGAGTCCACTGTAGCCCCCACAAACGTATGTCATTGACTGTTATGGTTAAATTGCTAAACAATATATATTGAAGATAACTTCGAGGTTTTTTGAGAGAGAGAGGACTCGAACATGCAACCTCGTGGTGCAGGTGTGAGGGGTTTACTGCCAGACCAATCTCATCTTGTCACTAAACAAAATAGTTACCCTTTTAAAAAAAAAAAAAAAAAAAAGAATTTGGACCTCAATTATAATGCCAAGAGACAATTAGGTTTTAATTGATTCATGCACTTACAAGGTATATTTGAAGATTAGGTTCACATGTATTCCTCCATTTTTTTTTCATCAATCTTCAAGAAGTAAGAATAGTTAGTCAAAAAAATTAAAGAAGCAGAAATAGAAAGAAAGAGTTGATGTGGCTGGAAGAGCTATGCGCAAAGTTCATGTGTTTCTACATTACCAAAGAAGGAAACAGTTCATGTACTGATGACTCCAAAGAAAGAAGAAAATGTGAAGCCAGAAATGACAACCCGGAAGAACCTACTCAGGTTGGAGTGATTCAAACCCCAAAGACTGAAGAGAAGCAAGCTGTGAGTGTCAAGAAATAAGAAGCTGTGAAAGTCAATGTGGCAAGTATATACTGTATGTGTTTTTTTTTTTTTGGTTTAATTTCTTCTGCACATTTGTTGTTTCAGTTCTCTGTTGCTTTGTTAAAAGTCCCATTTAATAATGTGTGAATTGTGATTTACTGTTTTAGTTAATCTCTGCTCTTCCGGACTGTGCTTGTAAAGTCCAATCTCTCCGGGTACGGGGCAGAATCCTAACCACAATCTGTAACTCCAACCTAGAACATTGGTGAGACTGAATGAACACAAAATCACGTTGGGCTTGGCAGTGGTAACACGAACTTATTGGTTTTAAACGGAATTTGATAATTCATTTGAGGTTTTTAATTAATCTAAACTGATATAAATTTATGGAAATCCAGTTAGATTTCATTAACAATATAATAGGGCCTGGTCTGGTCTACCTTTGCTTCAGACAATCAAACTCACCAAGAAAACAATAACAGATCAAAATAAGAATAAATAATTAATTAATTTGATGAAAAAAACCAAAAAATTATTTTATATATATATTGTTGTGAATATTGTGTGGATTTACCACCAATTGTATCCAACACATAACACTTGATCCAACCCCACTTAATCCATAAACACAGATGGGTTCCACCATCTTCTCTTCTTCACATCTTCTTGACTTCTTGGACACACCAACACACGTGGAAGCTTGGTTTGCTTTTACTTGATGCTCAAGTTAATTAGGTGGAATATTACAACAACTAACCCTCTCTCTTTATTGCCTATATATATATGGCTTTCTATTGTAAGTTTGTTGGTTAGCTAAAAAGGTTCTTGAAATCAATACAAAAGCAAAACAGTTCTCTCTCTCTGATCTCTCGCATCCAGGGGCGGATGTATGTGCAAACAGCCCAGGCTAGCTTTTTTTTTTTAAATTCCATGTTATAAATTATTTACAATTTTGCCATCATTAGAGTCTTTCAACATTGCCCATACTATACAAATCTATTTACCAATCCAACCCAACTAAAAACAGAATAAGAAGTAAAATAGAGCATCAAACAAACAGAGTATCAAAGACAGCAAAGCAAAGTATCGAACCAAAAAAAAAAAAAAAAAAATTTCAGAAGCAAAAGCTTACCAAGTCGTTCCAATAACAAGTCAACATAATTGTTTAACATTCTCTCCAAACCTGTCCCACTCTCAAGAGGTGAGTAATTAAAGTTTAATCATTTCTCTAAATCTTCTTTAATTGATTATTTATGTACAAATACTACAAAATTAATATTTAGGGTTTATTTTTCCTAATTAGAAACCCCAAATTGTACTGTATTGTTTGATTTGTTTCCATTCATTCAGTCAAATTTGTAGAAGTTTAAATAAAATAATGCTATAATTATAATGTTAACTTATTTTAGATACTTGTCAAAATTGATTGAGATTTATTTTGGGGAAAATATGATATCTTTATGACTCTATAACTCTATATTGTTTGGTTGCAGTTATAGTTGTAGATATGTTATATACTTATATGATCTTTTGAAAAGAATTTTGTCATGCTTGGATTCTAATTAAAAATGTGTAACCTAGTAAAAATATTTTAGGATTACCAAACTTTATTGCTTTGTCAAAAATGGATTTTGCTGGTGGAATTAAATGGATATGGTGTTTTATTTGTTTATTTATTGCTATCATTTTTATTGTTTCCATTCAATCTTTTAGGGTGCTAAATATAGCATAAATGTAGAATAATTTAATAACACATTCACACCAATTTTTTTTATATCAAATCTTAACAGTATTTTATTAGTTTGGATGCATTTTACTAGCAGTAAGTTGGCATATGTACATGGTTTTTTTCTTTGTTCATATCATGACAATTCAATTATTATTTTAGGTTATAATGTCGGACAATTATATGCCCAAGACAAAAAACACAATCACTTCATACTTTGGAAAAAATGACTATGGCCAATCATCAACGACAGAACAAGCATTTTTAGCTATGAAACTTATTAAAACCTCACTTTGCAATAAGATGGAGGATGAATTTCTTGCAAATTACTTGGTTGTCTACGTGGAGAGAGAAATTACGGATACCATTGACTTAGATTCCATAATAGATGAGTTTGATGCTGTGAAAACTCGTAAGACAAAATTGAGATAGTTCATTATTGTATTGGAATTGCATATTTGTTTCTTATTTAGTCGCTATCTCTTAAAAAGTTTATGTATTATGTTTAAAATATAAATTTTGAGGGGTAAGGTTCATTATGTCCTCTCCTATCTAAATGTATCTTTAATTTTTAATGAAAATAATTTTCTCGTGTTGTTGAAGGTCATTTAAAAAAGAAAAAATTAGTTTAGCTCCCCCTCTTGTAACGTCCTGGCTTCGCCCCTGCTCGCATCTCTCCTTTGATGTCTCTCATCTTTCTTATTTATTATTTATTATATCTGTTCTTCAATTATTTCTTGTTCATCTGTTCTTCTATTTATTTACAATATATATACATATATATAGTTCGGTAAAACCAAAGAGCTTCTTTCTTGAAAGATTCAAAGTAGCAGCTAAGAAGTCGCTATGACATGAGACTATCTTAAAATATACTCTTTGACTTTCTATGGATTAATTTTACTTCCTATTTTTGATTAGATTATGTAAGCAGAGAGCACTGTTAACAGAGAGTTGCTAAACATTTCAAGAATCTGAAATCAATGGAACTAAGTCTGTTTTCTGCTTCTTCTTCTTCATCCAATGTTCCTGCATTGAAGTATGAAGTTTTCCTGAGTTTCAGAGGCGAAGATACTCACTACAACTTCACCAGCCATCTTCATACAGCTTTGTGTGACAAAAAAATCCAAACTTTCATTGATTATGAACTTAGGAGAGGAGATGAGATCTCCCCATCTCTTATCAAGGCAATTGAAGATTCCCACATTTCTATTATCATTTTCTCACAAGGGTATGCTTCTTCTAGATGGTGTCTCGAAGAACTTGTCAAGATCCTTGAATGCAAGAAAATGTATGGACAGATTGTGATGCCAATTTTCTATGAGGTGGATCCATCACATGTGAGGCACCAAACTGGGAGTTTTGCAGATGCATTTGCTAAGCATGAACAACGTTATAAGGATTGTTTGGACAAAGTACAGAGATGGAAAGATGCTCTCAAAGAAGCTGCCAATCTATCTGGGTCCGATTCACGAGTTATCAAGTAAGTTGTGTTTTGTTTGTTCTTTGTTTATGTCTTGCTATGATGATCTGTTTCAGTATGTAATACAACTTCAATATTTATCAGGCCTGAGTCTGTTCTTATAGAGGCTATTGTAGAAGATGTTTTGAAGAGACTTAATGGCTTGTCTTCTGGCTTGTCTTCAAGTGATGATACCAGCGACCTGGTTGGAATTGATTCAAGGATCCAGGAGATTGAATCTTTGTTATGCATCGAAACAAATGATGTTCGCTCTGTAGGAATTTGGGGAATGGGTGGGATAGGCAAGACCACTCTTGTTGGTGCTGTATATGACAAAATCTCTTGTCAATTTGAAGGTTCTCATTTCATTGAGAATGTTAGGGAAGAATCAGAGCAAAGTGGTGGATTAGACCGCTTGCGAAGAGAACTTCTCTTTGCAATATTAGGGGATGGAAATGTAGATAGAGGTAGTTCCTTTGTAGCAAGCAACTTCACAAAGAAAAGGTTAAGTCGTAAGAAGCTTCTTATTGTTTTTGATGATGTGACTAGTTTTAGACAAATAGATTCTTTGATCCAGGGTCTTGACTGTTTAGGTTTTGGTAGTCGAATCATTATAACAACAAGAGATAAACAGGTACTTAAAAATTGTAGAGTCGATCAAATATACAAGGTTGATGAATTATTTGATGATGACGCTCTTAAGCTTTTTTGCTTATATGCCTTTGGACAAAAATGTTCCAACGAAGATTACGAGCAGATGACAAACAGGGTAGTTGAATATGTTGGTGGTGTTCCATTAGCCCTTAAAGTGTTGGGTTCCTCACTATTTGATAATAGAAAAGAAGTTTGGGAAAGTGCAATAAATAAATTAGAAGTAAACCTTGATAAGGATATTCAT
The DNA here is from genome assembly GCA_008009225.1 of Acer yangbiense. Classification (NCBI taxonomy): domain Eukaryota; kingdom Viridiplantae; phylum Streptophyta; class Magnoliopsida; order Sapindales; family Sapindaceae; genus Acer; species Acer yangbiense. The sequence continues at coordinate 3,777,756 of CM017766.1, forward strand.
AAGATACTAAGAATAAGTTTTGATGGACTAGATGATAATGAACAAAACATATTTTTAGATATTGCATGTTTCTTGAAAGGAAAGGGCATTAATCTTGTAAAAGATTTCTTGGATGTTTGTGACTTCTTTGCAGAGGTCGGAATAAGTGCTCTTGTCAATAAATCTTTGATAACCATAACAAAAAACATAGTAACGATGCATGATTTGCTACAAGCAATGGGTAGAGAAATTGTTCGACAGGAATCCAGCACTGATCCAGGTAAACGTAGTCGGTTGTGGCATCACAAAGACATCTACAATGTTTTGACGGATAATATGGTAAGATTTAAAACAAAAATTATGAGAATTGAATATTTTTTAACAATAATGTGTCCTTTGCAGTCACATTAGGAAAATACTTTTATATACTCAATGCTAACTTGTGTCATCTTGAATATATATATATATATATCAGGGGACTGAATTGATAGAGGCTATTTCCTTGGATATGTCTAAACTAGGAGATATGCATTTAAACCGTCGTGCTTTCATGAAGATGCATAAACTGAGATTCTTAAAGTTCGATAGTTCACTTCATGACAAGAATAGGGTGCACGTTTTTGATGGTCTTGAATCTGTATTCACTAAGTTAAGGTATCTCCATTGGTATGGAAGCCCGTTCAAATCGTTGTCATCAAATTTTCAGTCAGAGAACCTTGTCACACTTGATATGCGTCACAGCCAAGTTGAACAACTATGGAATGGTTCCCCGGTACAAGTTGATATCTATCTATATGTGTGTGCCAATCTTTTTGCTGTTATCCGGAGACTCTAATTTGTGTTGATTATTAATGTATTATAAATATATTCTAACTTGCAGCAACTTGTCAATTTGAAAGAAATCAACCTTGCTTGGTCCAAGCACCTAACCAATTGTCCAGACTTCTCAGGGGCCCCAAATCTTGTAAGCTTGAATCTATCTTTTACAAGTTTGTGTGAAATTTCATCATCCATTCAACATCTCAATAAGCTCAACGACCTGTATCTAGTCAATTGCAAACGGCTTAGGGGCCTTCCAGATTGCACTGATTTGAAATCTCTTAGAAAACTTAATCTCATTCTCTGTTCAAATCTCAAGATGTTGCCTGAATTGCCATGTAATATAGAACTGCTAAACTTGCATGCAAGTGCTATAGAAGAACTCCCCTCATCTGTCAAGTATCTAAGCAAACTTGTTAAATTGGATCTTTCTAGCTCTAAAAAGCTTAAAAGTCTTCCAAACAACATTTCAGAGTTGAAATCTCTTAAACATCTTCGTCTGACTCGTTGCTCAAAACTTGACAAGTTGCCTGATGAGATAGGAACTTTAGATTCTTTGAGAGACTTTGAGGCTGAGGAAACTGCTATAAAAGAAGTACCATCATCTATCATAAATTTGAACAATCTTCAAAAATTATCTTTTGAGGGAAGCAAAGGTCAGGATATGGTAGGTTTGTCATTGCCTCCATTATCAGGGCTGCACAGTTTGAAGGAACTAGATCTAACCGATTGTGCCATCACGAAGCTACCGGACAGTCTTGGTAGCTTATCCTCACTGAATAAGTTATATTTGGGCAGAAACAACTTTGAAAGCATACCAGCAAGTATCAAAAACCTCTCTAGCCTACAGTACCTAGACATCAGCTATTGCGAGGCACTTCAGTCTTTACCGGAGCTTCCACTGATATCAACAAATGCATACAATTGTATATCATTGGAAGTAATATCGTGTTTATCGGTTCCCGACAGTTTTGTTGCAACACCTTCTTCATCTATCAAATTTGACTTGATCAATTGTTTCAAATTGGATCGAAATGTACTCATTGAAGAGGCTCTACTGAAAATACAATCTTTGGCGACTTTATGGAAGGGACATTATTATGAGGTCTGTCTCACTCTCTCTTTGATTATACTATGTTATTACTTCTTTTTTTCTCTTAGAAAATTTTTCATATAGAATTTACCAACAATGTTACAAATTTTTTATTTTTTATTTTTTATTTTTTATGGTACAGTATCTTTCTGTAACACCACACAGTACTGTCTTTTGTTTCCCTGGAAGTGAGGTTCCAAAATGGTTTAGCTTTCAAAGTTTGGGATCTTTTATAACTATCAAACTGCCACCAGGTTGGTTGAATGATAACTTTGTGGGTTTTGGTCTCTGTTCCGTGGTGGCATTTCGAGACCATGAAGATAATGGTGCATTTTTGGATATTAACTTTGAGTGTAAACTCATATCTGAAGATGGGCAGTGGGATGTTTCTCATGACACTTTCTATGATGGGCACTGGAACACCAATAGATCTCTTAAAAAATGCTATAAAATTGGGTCAGATCATGTGTACATGGGGTTTGATTCCACTACAATATATCTCGATGATATTGATGAACTGTGTTACGATTAGAGATGCACATTTTTCCCCGGGGCCCCAATTCCCCGCGTCCCCATCCCCATTTGGGGAATTTTTTTGGGGGAAAAATGGGGAATTGGGGAGGGATGGGGATGAAAATCATCCCCAAATTGAAATGGGGATGGGGATGGGGATGGGGGGACCCCTCCCCATCCCCATTTCCCCATTTCCCCATTTCCCCCACAATTATATTGAGATGGGGATGGGGATGGGGGAGAGGTCCCCCATCCCCATTTCCCCATTTCCCCCAAACATATATAAATATAATTATAATATATTTTTTTAATATATTTTTTTGATTCTTTGAAAACTCTAACTCCCTAAGTATATATACACATTTACTCTTTAATTTTATTTTTTTTTTTATTGAAATGTTTTTTTTTTTTAGTTTAATTTATAATTTTTAGTCAAATGGGGAAATTGGGGAACGGGGGAAACGGGGGAAATGGGGAAATAGGGAAAAATGGGGAAAAACGGGGAAAATGGGGAATTGGGGATGGGGATGGATATAGGTCCCACCAAAATTCCCCATCCCCATTTTCCCCAAATGGGGAAATGGGGGGGGATGGGGGAAGGGTCTGGGAAGTGGGGATGGGGATGGGGGGACCTATATCCATCCCCATTCCCCAAATGTGCATCTCTAGTTACGATGAGATTTGTTTCCAATTCTATCTTGAAGGACCGTTGGCGAAACCTATAGAATGTTGCAAGGTGAAGAAGTGTGGGGTTCGTTTAATGTATGCACAAGATATTGGAAAACCGAGTGCAAGTTTCAATTCTGACGATGAAGATGAGTTTTGGGAATCAATGGAAAAAAGTATCAGCTCCGATGATGAGGATGAGTTTTGGGAATCAATGGAAGAACCCAACTGAAGTTTCAGCATTGATGAGGAGGAATAAGAGTAACCACACATGACACAACAACATGAGATCAAACATAATGGAATTGCTTGGAGCTGAAGAAACCAAATTCAAGGTAATAAATAAAATGATTTTATGCATTTCAGGATTCTTCTTTAACTGAATAAAATGTCTCTTATGGATCTCATTTACTTGGTTTAATTTGTTTATGCCCAGAATTAGCAGACTTGGCATTTCAAGGAAACTCTCACTGTTAGTTCCATAGACACTTATCATTAGAATTTGTTGCTGATTATATTGAATAAATTTTGTTTGTTCAAGTAAATATTAACTAATATTATTTGCTGAAGTCTTTTGTAATCATAGAAGAATTCAAGAAGTTTCGAGAACATGTCCTAATTAAAAGTTTAGGCAGAATCTAGATCAAGAATTTAAATACAAAATAAATAAATAAATCATATTCGCAAATCACAAACGTTCAATTCGTGATCTTGTTTTTGTATTAGTTTATGTTTGGCTGGGCTAAGTTGCATTTATATTAGATGGACATGTTAGCCCACTGACTGGTGTATTTCGCAAGATTAACAGAGAATCAGATTATATATTAGCCACACTTGATTGGGCTCTAGCCCAGTACAAAACTAACACCGAAACGGTCGGGTCAAGGGTTTGACGGGATCTGAGGATATCAATCAGATTATATATTAGCCACACTTGATTGGGCTCTAGCCCAGTACAAAACTAACACCGAAACGGTCGGGTCAAGGGTTTGACGGGATCTGAGGATATCAATAGTAAGTACGTGTGCAGTCTGGATTCACAATATCAGAGAGAAAACTTACACAAATGCTTGTAAAATGTGTATGGTAATGGTGGGGCTGGGACACCCTCCACATGAAATGGTAGGTGCACTAACGCATGTGTAATAGGTGATGTGCAAAATTTATAAGTTGATAGATGAAATAAATTAATAAATTAATAAAATAATTAAGAGATAGAATTCTTTATTATTTTTAAATAAAATTGAATCTTAATACAGATAAACATGATTTTCTTTTTCTTTTTCATTTTTAACAAATTTAGTGAAAGTTCAAACAAATTTAAAACGTTCAATGAAAATTTTATTTCACTACAGTCATATCATAAGAGAACAAATGCTATTTACAAAGTAAAAACATAAATCTAATAAGTTAGGGGTCGTTTGTTTTTTGCACTGAAAACTTAATGGATCTGAATTGAAATTATTAAGTTGTTTTGTTTGTTTTTTTCAAGTGGTTAAACAATTTAAAAAATACCAAAAAACAACTTAAAATAAAAAGTAAGAAATCTTGACTTTTAACTTAATTCCGAATCACTGAATTGCATTTAATATATTTTCTTTCAAGATTATCCTACCAAAGACAATATATTTCCAATTTTATCATAATTTTATATTATACAAATTTATTTCTTTTAACCTATTATTTATGATAAACATCTATAAGAAATAATAATAATAAATAAAATAAATAAAATAAAATAAAATAAAATAAAACCATTAATCACATTATAACTTTCAACACCATCGTTGAACCTCCAATTCTATATTGTTTTTTTTTAAATTAAAACCATTTCTACCTCATTATTTATCCTATTTCTTTTTAATAAAAAAATGAATTATTTATCATATCTTAATCATAAATAATATATTGTAATTATTACATAAAATGGTTTAAAGATTTGTTACATTATTTTTATTTCAACGATGAAATTTTATTTTGAAAATTTGCAATATAAAATAAAAATAAAAATTAAATTTATGTTTTTGGTAACTGAATATTTACATAGATTATCAAAAATAATATTCTAAAAATAAAAATACGGGAAAACAAGTTTAATATTGAATGATGAAGAAATAGAAAACATTTGAATAATTTGATACAAAAACAACGTGTGTATATATAGTTTCAATATTTCTTGGTTAACCAATCAATCTCTATCAGTTCACATTAATGAAGTTGACCTATTAACTATCAAAATCAATTATTTGATTATCTGATCTCTTCTGTTTTCTTCTCTAATAAAGTATAGGAAGACTTGGTTTAGTGATGATAATTGTAAAACCACTCCAAAAAAAATCTCTTTTGTTATTTCTAAAAAATGTTAATGCATCCTGCAATGATTTCAACATATATATCTAATGATTTTTGTTGAGTAAAATTTTTATTTTTATTTTTTATTTTTTCATTATTATCGATTTATTAAACAATTCCGTTGATGTTTGTTGTGACCTGTTCATGTATTAATGGTATTATCAAGCGAAAATGGAAGAAAAAAGAGGCTGATTTGTCAATTGTCGTCCACACTTGACTTACAATATACGGTGGATTTAATTAGTCTTTGATCAAACATCTTTTTCATTTAAATTAAATTAGCTTAATTTGTTTGGTCAGTTGGCACAAAAGTTGCTGAATCAATTACTAATGATAACGAATTTTCTCTCGCTACATATGATAAAAGTTTCTCACCTTTTAGCCGTCAGAATTGGAAACGAATATGAGAATTCAATTATTCGATACCAAATTCTATTGATGTCTCCTTCCATTTGGAAAAAAAAAAAAAATTACAGACAGGTCTTATATATATATATAAATTTAAAAAATTACAAAATTAAAGAAAAGTCAAAATCTTTAATAAAAATTTATGGAATTTATTAGAAATATTTCCTGAAAAGAAGAAGAAAGCGTGTTTGTAAAGTTAAAAACCAATGAGAGACTGAACTGTATAAAACTTTAGAATCTGAAAAGGAATATTACCTGCATATATATGTCATAAGAAATGTTTATGTAAGTTGATTGTTGTAAGGTAAAAATAATTTATAGTGCCGCTGTCATATTAGTAGTTATAATGTCAAAATCCCACAGGAGGTATTTGGTTAACACTTAACATCATGTTGTTGAAATGTTTTTTTTTTTTTTTTTTTTTTGGGTACAAAACTTTTGTTCGATCAAGCGTTATTCAAGGGTTTCTAAAAGCAAAAATCCATCAAACCCGCTTAATGAATTCGAGTTTGAAATTGAGTCTTCGCTGAACCATACAGTCTTTACAAAATAGGAAACAATGGTATTTGGTTACATACCTATATGGGGATTCAAACTTCAAATCTCATGGCATGAGTAAACCATATGTCTGACCATTCGTTTTTTTCATATATTCAATCTCAAAATTGCATCTCTATTCTTATGTTAAAACTAATTATATACAAGTAAATCAGTACAAGAGGTTAAGAAATTATATATATATATATATTGTTATGGTTGTATTTTAATTATTTTGCATATTTAATTTTTAGTTAGATTATAATTTATTTATGTTAATTTAGATGTGTATTAACCACCATTAACAGTTACTAGATGTGGTTTGTTATGTAAGTGGTGGATCCCTAGTTTTTAGTTAGTTGATAGTTGATACCTAAATTGTAGTTGGAAGTTATCTGTATATTTTCCTATTTATTGTTGATTGAACGTTAACCATTATTTATCATCATTATTTTCATTTTATCATAAATTCTAATTTTAGAATTTTTGTGATCGTAATATGTAATATCGTATCATATATATATATATATATATATATAGGGTAAATTACACTCACACCCTTAAGGTTTGAGGCAAAGACACTTAGATGGAAAAGTTTAATTATTCTACACGCACACCCCTATTTGACCATGGTAAGTTCCAAAATGCCCTTGGGTGTTAGTGTAAAAATACTTTTATATTTTATTATTATATAAGGGCATTTTCGACAATACAGTGGTGTTAGTGTAGAATAACTAAACTTTTCCATCTAAGTGTCTTTGCCTCAAACCTTAAGGGTTTGAGTGCAATTTACCCATATATATATTTCAAATTGTATTGCTTTCTCAATTCCCTAAGCTGATACTGACCCTGGTCAGATCCCCTGCCAAATTTTGGCATCTAATAAAAAGTATAAAACAAACACAACCAATCACAGTACTTAACAAAATAAATCTTAATTAGTACCGATTAATACATGAGCGACTTAAATTTATGTCAATGATAATTAATAATATTTTAATTGGCTAGTGAATATTAACTAATATCATTTGATGAAGTCTATAGAAGACTTCAAACAAGTGTCCATATCAAGTCTTATTTGAACTATAATTAGAGCAGGTTAGGCAGTTTCTAGATCAAGAAACTAAACACAAAAAAACAAAAAAAAAAATCATATTTTATGTTAAAGATACATTCCTTGCATACCTTCATTGATTAATAAATTGTTTTATAAATGTATTTTAATTAAGATGATGTAATCGAGAAAGAAATCATTATTTTATGTAGGGGTAATTACTCTGATGGCGCCATCACTATCAAAATCGCCACCAGATGGGGAATTGGTTTAGAAATGACTATTTTTAACAAACAATGTTACACTAATAACCATTCCGTTATAATACCGTTAACTTTTTCTAAGAATGTTACATTAATGACCATCAATTTGTTCACTTGGTATCAAAATGGTCATTATAATTAGGGGTGGGTGCGGTTCATTGAACCGAACCGAATCGACCCGAACCGAGTCGAAATATGGTGTTTGGTTCGGTTCACCTGATCAGTTAGGTTCACCTGATCAGTTAGGTTCAATTCGGTTCGAACCGAATGAACCACATAGAATATGGGTCGGTTTCGGTTTTGGGCCTTCCAAAACCGAACCGAACCGTCGAACCGACATTTAAATACCAAAAAAAAAAAAAAACTAATTTCACTTATCTCATCAGACCTTATCTCTCTTCATCTCTTGTGAGTCTTGTTCTGCCGCAGCTCCATCTCTATCTAATGTTATTTTTAATATCGATGTTATATTTGCCCACTCATGTTTAATTTTATTTTTATATGTTTAATATGATGTTTGATCTGCATACTGATTATATAATTGTTACTCTATAGTCAACATTGATTATATGAGAGGTTTGTATAATTTTAAGTGATTATATAGTCAAATTGTCATATTGTTACAGATGTTTGGTGCTGCGTGTGTGTTGTTAGTGCTGTGGGTGTTTGTTTCTTTGTGGTGTCTTGGTGTTTGGTTTTGCTGTGTTTCTTTTGCCGTTTCAATATATATATATATAGTTGTTACTCTATAATTTTGAGAAATTATATAAAAAAAACCTCAAAGCCCAATAGGCCGAAAACCGAATTGAACCGAACCGAACCGAACCGAGATAAAGGTGTTTGGTTCAATTCGGTTTATGGTCCAATACGGTTTAAACCGATTCAAGTTTTCAAAAACCGAAAATATAACGGTTCAATATGGTTTTGGTCAAAACCGAACCGAACCGAACCGCGCCCACCCCTAATTATAATCATTTTTCTCCAAAATTGCTACAGTGGCCATCTATTTGGTCAATTGGTATCAAAATAGCCATTATAATTATCCCACTTTTTCTAGAACATGTGTATTGACCATCCATGAGTAAGCAATCATTAAAAATAAAATTACATTCAATAGAGAAAATGAAGAATTCATTTTATTCAATATAATTTCAGTCTCATACACATCAAATACTACCTGTCAAACCGCACAAGTATACTAAAATCCCCTACACAAGTGTACCAACTTGTTCCTTTTAATCTGAAAACTGTTCAAAAACCATACCCGATTGCACCATATTCTAAACCATACAAAAGTTTGCCAACCAAATTTGGAGAAAAATGATTATAATGGATGGTTAATACACATGTTCTAGAAAAAGTGGGACAATTATAATGGCTATTTTGATACTAAGTGAACAAATTGATGGTCATTAGTGTAACATTCTTAGAAAAAGTTAACGGTGTTATAACGGAATGGCCATTAATGTAACATTGTTTGCCAAAAATAACCATTTCTAAACTAATTCCCCATCTGGTGACCATTTTGATAGTGGTGGCGTAAGTCAATGGCCACCAGGGTAATTACCCCTTTTATGTACTACCACGATGTTACAAGTCAATTATACATTCTTTTTTTCATGGGTTGGTCTAATAATTTGATTGTTTAAAGCAAAATAAAATAAAAATTACATAACATAGCATAAACAAAAAGTGATAAATCATCGAATGCTTTTGGAAAGACTTCCATTACTCATATATTTGAGATTTGGATAATATTTTAAAGTTGACTTCATTTTTCTTTGGGTTCAAAAATTAAATGTCACTTTTTGGAGGTAGGTTTTCAAAACTATCACCGTTTAATAAGTTATGTTTAAAAGGCATCTATTATGGTGAACGGATAAAAATATCCTCATAGTACTTCCACGTTAGCTTTCTTTCATTCAGTTTACACTTTATAGTGACAGAGTTGTGAAGTAGAGAGAGAAAGTCTAGTTGAAACCCAGGCGATCACTCGAACGGCGACGGAGTGGCACTACGCTGACGCACTCGGGGGGTCGAGCTCCCCGCTAAGCTCGCGGTGGTACTTTCTAAGCATTGTCCGAGCATTTGTGAAGTTGTGTCTGAGGAGTTAAGTAAAATGCTTGGACAGTTAAGTAAAAGGCTCGGGCAGTTCATTAAAATACTCGGGCAGTTTATTAAAAGGCTCGTGCAGTTAAGTAAAAGGCTTGGACAGTTCATTAAAAAGCTCAGACAGTTCATTAAAAGGCTCAGTAGTTAAGTAAAAGGCTCGAGGAGTTCATTAAAAGGCTCGGACAATTAAGTAAAAAGCTCAGGCAATTCATTAAAAGTCTCGGGCACAATATAGAAAGTCTTGGAGATACAAAATTAACAAAAAAAAAATGATTGTTAAAAAAGGCTCGAAAATAACTCACAAAGGCTCGGATATTAGTCACAAAGTCTCGGACATTACTCACAAAGGCTTGAATACAACTAACAAAGGTTCGGACATAAAAAATGTTTAATGTTCATACAAAAGCTTGGGAACTAATTAAAAAGGCTCGGAAACTATTTACAAAGGCCTTAAGTTTCGTTAATGGTCTTGAGTTTTGTTGATTCTGCTTTTAAATTGCAATTGCTCAGTATTTGCATTTTTTGAAGTTTCATTAACACTCTGCTCAGTATTTGCATTTTTCGAAGTTGCATTAACACTCTTCATTGGTTTCCTATCTCTGTTTCCATTTTGCCTTTCATTGTATGAATTTTGATATTCATAACTTGATAAGATGAGTGATCTTATGTAACTATATGAATGTCGAACTCATTGGAGAAGAAAATGAACTTGGATTTCAGTTTACAGAGCTTTCCACTTTAAGACAATTAGAGAGAGAAGTAGATTGCAGACAACTTCAAAGTATCTTCCAAAAGTTTAAGTCAAAAATAATAATTAAAAAATGTATATAGTAAAGGTATTTTTGGAAGTTACTTATTTTTATGCATTTTAAACTTAAGTTATTAAAGTGGTGATAGTCTTGAAACACCAAATAAAAAAAGTGACAAAACCCCTTATTTCCACATTTTTCTTTTCTGTTTCATTACCACAAAAATCCAATTTTCTTAGAATAATCATAATCCTTATTCAATGAGAGTTAATAAATTAAAGACATAATTTCACTACCATGCTTGTTATTTAAATAATAATTAATTTATTCCTGATTGTTTTTTTCTGCATAAAAAGATTATTATTAATTCGTTTAATTATTAAAACACTTCTTATCAAGGGCTGATATATCTGAATACTAGCCTGGCCCCCATGCTGATTTTTTGAAAAAAAAAAAAAAAAAGTTTAAAGTTTTTACAAAATAATATTTTACCAAACACCTTTTTCATGTCAAGATTAAATAGAGAAAATAATAAATACGTACTTCTCACCGACCTCCCTTTAAATTGAGAATTTGAGTGAGACGTTCTCCAACGAAGATTTCTTTCTCCTTCATATATTTATTTAGAGCAATGTTACATTATTCAAATTTGATATCCAAATGACGTAGCAACATTGTGATCTATTCATTTAAATAATGTAAATTTAATACAATTCAAATTAATGGAATACAATAATGCCACATCATTTGGGCATTATTGATTTATTTATTATGTAATATCCTGTGGTTTCCGATGCTTTACAAAATAATATTATGACAATTTGCACATGAGATATTAATGGGATGAATGATCGTCTTTTATCACCAAATTTGCAAGTGCATGCTAGATTTTGTTTTCTTACTAACCTATATCATCATTTAGAGAGCATTTAGGACCATTTTAACATTATTTTAGTTATATGAGAGTGGTTATTTGGACATATATATATATATCAGTCTTTCTATTATCAGTTCGAACTGACAAAAGTTATATCAGTTCCTTGTATGTGGGCCACTGGATTTAAATACTTTGACTGACAAATGCATACAGTCAAGTCAAAGTATTTAAATCCAGTAGCCCACATGCAAGGAACTAATATAACTTTTGTCAGTTATCAGTTCGAACTGATAATAAAAATTTTGTATATATATATATATTATTTGATTTAGGTGGGTTTCAGAATTTATTATAATATTTAAAAAAAGATATAATTTATTTAATTCAATTAAAATAAAGATTACACTTCAGTTTTTTTTTTTTTTAATAAATACATGATAAATGATTATGTTTTCTACATAAGTTTTGCAGATGAAAAATTATATTTTTGGAGATGTTTGAGAGAAAAGGAAAATTGGGAAATATTTTTATAAGAAACCGTAAAATATGTTTACATTTAATTTATGAGTAATACCATACAACATAAATAATTGATCCAAAATTCGATGATGAGATGAGGTTGGTTCAGTAGTAAACCCCTCACACCTGTACCATGAGGTTGTGAGTTCATGTCTTCCCCCTTCCCAAAATAACCCAAATTTATTTAATAGTGTAATACTTAAAAAAAAAAAAAAAAACACAAAATTCAACATAAATGATGTAGAAAGTGAGTTATCATTACCACACAAATTATGTGATAATTACGGTTAATGAATAAGTCATTTGCCATATCATTTATATTGATTTTTAGACTTATTTATTTTTTGTCGCCTTGAATTAATGTTAATTTTTTTTTTATTTGATAGATATTGTTAGACATTAGTGACCTGACCCACATGAAGTCGCTTTTGTCACTTCTAGGCATGCCCGTAACACCAAAAGCCTTATTGTTGTCATATCAAATATCTTTAATCCTTAAAATTTGATATCAAAAATACATTTTCCCCTTCCTTTAAAAAATAAAAATAAAAAACATTTTCCTTTTTTCCTTTAATTATTACAAATCGGAGGATGTTGGAGAAAAAAAACATAATATGTAATTTCATTGATCCACGATAACTTATTATTGGGACAGTTCAACCACCATCATATCATAAAAAGTTTTTTTTTTTTTTTTTTTTTTTTTTCCAATGTTAATTTTCGAAACTTAATTGTATTTTGTTTAGTTGTAGCATCCATCGTATATATATATATATATCATGCTATTGTTTTTTTTATTTATTATTATTATTTTTTTATAATGTGAGATTCATTTTCATAATTTATAGTTTTACGAATGAGTTATGGAACAATCCATTTACATGCGAGTCCGTATTGACTTTGATTGGCCGGCCACCCATTTGATAGAGCTCGTCCCGAACCCATATGATGTTTGTGGAAGACTGTAATACTATATTATTTTTTGTATTTTTACGTTTTAGTGTTCGTGAGATGTGATATATATTGATCCAGGGTTTGAAGAGAAGAAGGACTTGAATCAAAAACCTTATAGTGTACATGTGTAAAGGTATATCAATGGACTAACCTCGTTTCGTCATATTTTTAAGCTACTTGACGATGTATAAAACAATGAAAATTTTCACGAAGCGATTGAAATTAATACAAGAAATGGTATGCCGATCATTTAAATAAATCATTGCTATACTTGGTTTAAAAAATAAAAATGAAAAGCCGTGTTAAATCATAAGTTAAAGAAACGTAATATGACATGTCCAAATTATTTAATTAATCAATCACAAGCTTAAAGTAAGAAGATAGTTTTTTTTTTTTTTTTTTTTTTTTTTTTTGAATTTACAACAACTGCCGGGACCTGACGAAATAAGACTCTGCTAACACAGCCCGGAATACTACTCCTACAATTGGGGAGAGAGCACCTACACTTGGGATTAATGGCCAAGAGGGACAAATAATATATATATATATATACCAAGACATTGAACTGTGGTAGTGAAGGCTCACTAGGGAGAGTCCAACCACGTGGACAAGAGGCCATTGGTAAGTAAGAAGAGAGTTGACAAATGCACAAAACCAATCATGTGTTGGTGTGAGTGGTTCGGCACTCTCATCCCTTAAGCAAGGTCATGGGTTCAACTCCCCTTGTGAACGGAGCTACACATATTGGGAGTACTTTACCCCTTAGTGGGCCGACCCGGTGCGAGTCCGGATTAGTCGGGGTGTGGTCTGGGCTGATTGCACCGTATGGTGGATCCGCTCCACCCGGAAACCGGATGGTGTAAAAAAAAAAAAAAAATGCACAAAGCACAACAAATTGAAGTTAACTTTTAGGGCTGTGTTTGGTGCGCGGAATGCAATGAAATTGTATTTATTTCAATTTTCTGGACCCATCATAATCCCGTGGGGACAATATGTATTAAATAAATTATAAAATTTACTGATTTAGGAATATTTAGATTTATTAAAAAACATTATAACATTATAATTTTATTTGAAAATATTATGAATATTATTAATTTAATAATATATAAATTAAAACAATTACTTCATTAAAAAATAAAAAATAAAAACTATTTCAATAATTTCAAAATATTATCAAATTTAAAATATCATTATATATAATCTAATCTTTAAGTTTCACAAAATTCAGTTCAATCTCATATTTCATCGAAAACAATATAATATTAATTTAGATCATTCCAATTTAATTAAATCTCCTCTAATATCACATTTCTTGAAAGAAAAAAAATCCGAAATACTAAGTGTCTCTTGCTTAGTGATTGGAGACTTCAAACTAAAGTCGAAGTTGCATTCCAAACCATACTTGTAAAGCTCATACTTGTTAGATCCAAACAGACCCCTAGTCCCACCAGGGCCACAATGGTTTCAACTTAAAAAAAATGGGAAATCATAATAGGCATTTGCACGCGTGTGAACGATGTCTTACACGTACTTCCAATCGAATGAATCCACGTAACCGTTACGATAGATTTACCAACTACTCATGCCAACCAGTCATTCACGTCCTTCGGTATTTTAATCACCATCGTTTTACACACATAAAAACACAAAAGACAAGAAGACTTGGTCTTCTCTCTTAACTCTCACTTAGAATTACCAAAAAATATCTTAATGTTCACAACAAGCTACCTCCACCGTCCGATCATCATCTCCGATCAACGATGCTGATCACCGTCAAGACCTTAACCTACTACCTCTCTGAGCACCCATCGATCATCAACTTCCAGTGGAGCTATAACCAATCATGGGGCTCCACGTGGTCTTTCCTCTTCACATCCGTTACTCTCTACCTCACCATATCAATCTTCCTCCACCTCCTCCTCGCTCTCCTCCTCCGCCGCGGCCAACCCGTATCTCTCGGACCCATCCCTGCAATCCACAGCCTCTCCATGACCGTCATCTCCGCCACCATTTTCGCAGGCATCCTCCTCTCCGCCGCCGCAGAAATCAGCGAGACACGGTGGTTCTGGCGGCGGAATAAGACGACGCCGTTGCGGTGGCTGCTATGCTTCCCGATGGGTACGCGCCCTTCGGGACGCGTGTTCTTCTGGTCATACGTTTTCTACCTGTCTAGGTTCGTCCACATGTGGCGGACGTTCTTCACCATTCTCCGGCGTCGGAAGCTGGTGTTCTTCCAGCTGTTCTACAACTCCGTCCTGACGTTCATGTCGTTCCTGTGGTTGGAGTTCTCACAGTCGTTTCAAGTCCTAGCGATCCTCTTCACCACGTTGGTCTACGCCGTAGTATACGGATACAGGTGATCAGATATAATACGATATGATATAATATAGTCCATTTCGTTTATTTTTTATTTTTTATAATATGATATGATTTGATACGGCCTTTTTTTTTTTTTTCAGTGAAATTGACGTTATTTGATATTGTAACATAGGTTCTGGACTGGGATTGGACTGCCCGGCGCGTGTTTTCCATTAGTCGTCAACTGCCAGATGGTGCTGCTCGGCTGCAACCTAGTGTGTCACGTCGGAGTCCTCCGGTTTCATTTCATGAAAGGCGGTGGCTGTAACGGAATTGGCGCCTGGCTTTTCAACTCCGTTCTAAACGCAGCAATTCTGTTGCCGTTTTTGAAGTTTTATGTGAAGATGGTGTTGGAGAAGAGGAAAAATATTGGTTTCATTGAGAATCAAAATCAAGACGCCAAATTCACGAAGAAAATTAAAGAAAAATAGACACGTTTTTGTTTTTTTATTTGGAGTGTAATATTTCTAGGAAAATACTTTTCTTTGTTTTGTTTTGTTATCTCGGAAAGGTATAATTATATATAAATGATATGAAGAGCTGAAAGTGTACATACAAAATTGAAATTTTATCAGGCAAGTATATGAATAATTAGTAATGTTTATGAATGTGATATTTTTCCTAAGTAAATGATATGTTAGTCCAAATCAATATGATTGTGTTTGAGTAGTTGCACAATGCTTGTAATTAATGATCTTGTTAGACTACACTGTTCTGATTAGTGTTGGATAAAAAAGCAAAATTACTACATCATTTTCTAGTATTGCTTTTCTCCATCTACTTCTTTTTTTTTTTGGGATATTATTATTTTCTCCCCCGTAGTTTTCCATATTCTGACTTTGCCCCATCTAGTTTCAAAAATGGTTAGTCTTCCCCTTGAAAACCAAATTATTCAAAGTTTTGCCCCCTTCGTCAGCTTTTCCATCTAAAATCATATTGATCGTTAAAATTAAAAATGAAAAGGCAACTTTACCCCTACAAACACTCATGAAATCATAACCCACCTAACCAACAGATTCACAAACAAAAAAGCAAAAAAATTATCATAAACACCACCAAACCCAGAACACCATCATCAAACCCAAACATAAACCTAGAAAATCAAACCTATTCGACAACAAAATCAAGCCCTAACTCTCTCTCTTCTCTTTCTCTCACCCCGATTCTCTTCTCTTCTCTCTTTGCCGCCTCTTTTCTTTCTCTTCTCTGTTTCTCTTCTTCTGTTCTCTCTCCTTGGTGGTTTGTGTTGATTTAGGGGTGGTTGCTTGATCTGTGGGTGTGGCTGATTGGGTTTTGGGGATGTTTGATTCATGGATTTTGATGATTCGTGGATGGTGGCTGATGTGGTGATCGTTGGTGGTGGGGATGATGATGACCAGACACAGCGACGACGACGACGACGACGATGATGGGGACTAGAAGCGACGATGATCGACCAGAAGCCCCGATCAAGTGCCGATCTCTCTCTCTCTCTCTCTCTCTCTGCTTTGGGATGGTTGACAGTGGGTGGTCGATGGTGGTGGTGGTAGCGATAGGCGGTAAGGGTTCAAGGTTGATGAAATGGATCTGAAATGGATTTGATGAAATTAATCTGAATTAAATAAATTATTATTAATTGTTTAATTTACCTGTTACCACATTACCCTTCTATTTTAACGGTCAAACCACTATTTAACGGAAATCCTAATGGTAGGGGGTAAATATTCGAATAATTTGGTTTTCAGAGGAAAGACTAACCATTTTTAAAACTAGAGGTGGCAAAGTCAGAATATGACAAACTATAGGGGAGAAAATAATAATATCCCTATTTTTTTTTTCCAAGAGTGTTTGTGATTTCACTATCAAAACCTTGACCAAATGTGCATGCGTCTTCATCAATGCTAACAAGAATATATATCTTAATCATCGTTTGTTTATAATTGGCTTAATTAAAACGATTAAACGCCTAAAGTGCTTTAATCCTTGTTTAATTAATTACTAAGAAAATTAAAGCATTTTTTCTATATATGGTCTATACACAACCCAACCAAATCCGAACATTACAAGTTACTAGTCATTTAACAAGAATAATAAAACCATGAAATGTCCTATAAATTAAACAACATAGTCATATATACACGACTAATAATATGGTTTAGTGATAAAAACGTTCATTCAGTCTGATAATGTCTCAAGTTTAATAATATGGTTATATAAATCGGTTGTGATACTGATCACATGGAGAATCTAAGACTGAAAAAATCATATCATATCATATCACTATGGCTAGACAAACAGAGACAGCCACTTGAGTTTATCCAATTCTACACGAAGTTATCAACTGAATTAAACTATATATTAAAGTAGAAAGTAACTATTAACAAGTGGGAAATCTTGGACAAAAATAGAAACAAAAGAAAACAAGAGATCGAAGTGAATTTGAGAGAGCTGGTGGACTGACAATTAATACCTACATATATACATGATCCAGACTCTGAGTCCGAGAATATATATTAATTATTAGTACACAGACCACTTGTCCCCTACGTGTAATAAAAAAACAAGACTGCAGTCCATCGATGACGATCTACAAGTTCCAATTTACATAGTAAACGGTGAGAGAATGAATGGGCATGCATACGTTTCTGGAAATTCAGCAACTCAAGAAATAACTTTGTTAGTAAGCTAACTCAACAACACTTTTCAACCATCGTTCAACGTGATTTAATGGTAAAAGTATTCATTCGGATGAACAGTACTGTCTTCAGTTCCAATTTACGTAGTAAACGATGAGAGAATGAATGGACATGTGTATGTTTTTGGAAATTCAGCAACTCAAAAAATAACTTCGTGAACAACACTTTCAACCACCTTTCAACGTGATTTACTAGCAAAAATGCTCATTCGGATGAACAATGTCTCCGAGTCGTCGCCACAACATTTTAGTATATTAATATATATAAAAAAATACTTTTCAAAAATATATAAAATAAAATAAAAAATCCAATGTTTATGTTTACGAAATCTTAACATAGAGAAGGTGAAATCAAATTTCAGGAAAAAAAAAAACAAAAAACAAAAACTGTTTAATTGAGAGCATAGTTTTCAATTATAAGGGGCCCCTAAGATGAATTTTGCGTCCAAGTGTCTTCCATCGATGGTCGAACAATGGAATTTGGGCAACTTTAGGCCCAAGTAAAGCAAAAACCAAAATTTTAATCGGGCCTATCAGAAATTTTATGGGCTTGATGAGATACAGTTTTTCGATTTGTTGCTGTTTTGTTTACAATGACATCAAATGATTTTTCAATTTTTCAGCCAAATCAAATGCTTGTCCAGGGAATATCATACATATATAATTTCTGTGACAATTATTATTATTTTTAAAAAAAGAGGAGGTATAGGGTCTGTCCGGTAACTATTTTTCAGTCCATTTTCGTTTTTGGAAAACCGAAAACGTTTTCAAATTCGTATTTATTAACCGTTTTTCTTTTTGTTTTGAAAACACAAAAACAAAATGAAAAACAAAAGTAATGTTAAAATTGAAAAACACATCATACATGCTTTCTTTGTTTTCCATTTTTTTTTTTTTTTAACTCATAAATTTGGTTTTTTCGTCTTCATCTTCTTCATCATTTTTTTAATTATAATTATTTATATTCTATCTCTTTTTCTTCTTCTTCTTCTTCCTATCTTCTCCAAGAAGCAGATTTGGAGGAGCAATCGAATTGCTCCTCCATCGATCTGGTCCTCTATTTTTTTTTTTTTCTCTTTCTTTTTTTTGTTGAATATTTTTAATTGTTTTCTCTACAATTTATTTTTAATAAGAAATAATGTTTATTTAAAAAAAAATTAACATTTGTGATGAATTTTTTTTCTTGAAACTGATTCAATGATTTGTGAAGAATTATTAACCTATTTTTTTTATTCAAATCTACAAATTACAATATAAAAAATAATAGGGCCTTTTTTTTTTTTAATATGAATATGACATTATAATGTTTAAAAAAATATAATACAAATTTGATATTACAATTTTTTAAAATATATTTTCAGATAATCTACCGGACGTGTTTTTACCATTTTTATTTTCATAATACAGCTTTCAGCATATACTATTATACGCGTTTTCAGATTTCGAAATTGAAACAAAAAACTCTGTTTTTATTTTCATTTTCTTTTTTCTTTTCGAAAAACAACAAATGAAAAATGCTTACAAGAAACACCCATAGTGTTAGCACTTTCTTACAGACTGGCCTTTCAAATTCTCATAATAATTGTATCAGTTGATTATAAAATTTTGATTAAAGAAAGTGAATGCGATTTTGATCCTTTAAAGAAGTAGGTAGAATTAATTGGAAACAAATCAACTGATGACTGCACCTATACTCATCCTCCTTGCGGTTCAATGTATTATGTGTTATGTGTCCCTTGACTACAACAAAAGGATGAGATTTGGTTAATGAAATTAGCTACTAATTAACACAAATGTGAGACTGAATCAGGATCGAGTCAGGCTTATCTGGAGTTTGGGTTCAATGAATATATTATTAGATCTTGAGTTTGTCAATAAGTCCTTCTAAACAAAATATTATTTAAAAGATTCTTCTGTTTGATTAGTGTTGGATTAAGTCGGTGGGGGTGGCAGCAGCAGCACCTTCATTGGGGTTTCCAAAACTTGGATAAGGTTGTGCTCTCCTAACCTAACATGCACTGCGGTTAAAGCTATTCAAATCATGTCATGTGACTTACGGAAACATTTCTCTTTCTCACTTCTCAGAGGTTTCTTCTCTTAATGTCAAGCGGCAACAAGCAAGAAGAAATGGTGGGCGCTGGTGGTGGGGCTGGTGGGGGAGACACAAAGAGGACCGCAGAGTAGATGGACCACACATTAGGCAATAGGCATCATAGGCAAGGAAAACAACAACAAAGACTGGGCCTGTCCAAGGAAACCTTCCCTAGTTCAAACTTCATGACCTTTGCTTGGTGAGAGGATTCATATCTCTGCATTTGGGTGAAGTGACATTTGGGTTGACATTTGGCTGGAATTGGTCCCCAAATTAAATGTTTTTTCTCACTTTAACCAGAAAAGTCGTTTTTTTAATAGCGATAATTGTAAATAACAACCGACTTTTGATGAAGTGGCAATTCAAGCCCTCAGATTTAAAAAATCGGAAAAAAAAAAAAACACCTCTTTATGTTAATTGAATTTAATTAAATCTAAGAGTGGTTCTATTGACATCCTCACTACTGAACTATTTATACTCTATTTTTTAAATTTTAGATTTAATTATATAAAATTAAATAATTTTATTAATTTTTTTAATTTATTTCTAGGATTACCCTTTTACATATTTTTTAAACTTAATATACCCCATATTTAAAATAAATAAATAAATAAATAAATCTGTAATATTTATATACAGTTTTTCATATCCATTAGCAAGACTTGTTTTTGTGCTTTGAAATGGAAAAACTTTCATTTACTGAAGTCTGATGACTTGTGTTTCACTTCAAGTCTTCTTCGTCTTGTTTGAAGTCTCCTTTTTTGTTTATTTAAATCTAAAAAAGCAGTTGCTCTAAAGATTGAAGCAAAGAGAAACAGAAATCGAAATAGGTTTAGTGGATCTTGTCATGTTTGCAGTGAAATGCTTCGATATTCTTGCATAGTACAATAAAATCAATAAATACTAAATATGAGAAACAAGAAATCGAGATCCAAAAGAAAGTGTAAACAAAAGTAGTAAACATTCAGCGATTTGAAATAATCTATATTATTAGATTTTGAAATAAGAAAATAGGGTTTTATTAGTTTTACCTTGTACATGATTTTTTTTTTTAATAATTATTGTATATCTCTTTTAAGTAATTTGATAAAGGAAAAAAAAAAAAAATACTAAATAATTTAAAGAGTAGAGTATAAATAGTTCAATAGTGAGTGTGCTTAATATATTTTTTTTATTATATTTTTCTTTTTTATTTAATTATATAATAAATAATCTAAATAGTTATATTTTCGCATTATGAATTCAGAATTCAAGTTAACATTCAAATCTAACATTAATTTTGGTTGAATATTGTGCAAACCTCACACAACACATTAACTTACGGAGAAATTTACACAAAATAGTTGCCTAATACTAGCAACCAGCCTTGGCAGGCTGGAGAAATTATAGGTCTATGAATTTATATTCAACTAAAGTTGTTGGATCACATGCCCATATCATGTCATCCGAAAAATAGATAAAATAAAATAAAATAAAATAAAAAAACCTCTCCGCAATCCGGTTGGTACAGAAAGCCGCAACTACAAGCTAAATTATACATTTGGGGTTGAACAAAATTGCATTATTTTTTTTTTTCTTTTGCTTGTTTCTGTATTATGTCTAATTTTTATTTGTATCAATTAATCTAAATTAGCATCAGCAATCTTCATCTTTTCAAAATGATCAAATGAAGTACTAGGCAATGGGTTTTTTCCGGACTGGTTGAAAATTTTTCGAAGCTCGTTATACCTCTCGAGATCAAAGTTATGGACCTTGACGAGTTTTCTCAGCTTGGCGTTGAATCGGCTCTGGTAGAACCCTTCGAAAGAGGGCTCTTTGGATGTCCTGAGGAAAAATGCATAACCAGCCATGAAATACATGGAAGTCACATAGAAACATATTGGCTCCATCACATCCCATGATAGTTCCCAGAAGGTCAGCCTCATGAACCCTGCTGTTTGGACCACCATGTAGCCTAGTCCACACCAGAGTTCTTGGCGAACTAGCCCGTCAGCTATCTCGTCTATCGCGACTTTCTGCCTCTCCATCTCTTCCAATTCCTTCCTTCGCGGATCATTTGGGTTGATTACTGGTAGAGGAATTAGGCCTCCGATAGCTTTTGTTACCTGTAATCAGAAAATGGAAAAAAAGATTTTGGGTAACGGTTGCAATTTTCCGCATAAATGTTGATCATAATAAAAGTGACTTCTATTCTAATGACACCTGAAACTACAACTTTGACCAGAAAACATAAGAAAAAAAATCAAATTAAAAAAAAAAAAAAAGGAAAAACAAATCAAATTAAACCCCAACCAAAATAAAATAAAAGCTGAAAAAAATGTAATGATCCATCAAAAAATAATTAATTTTCCTCTAAAATCTGGAATTTCAACTCCAGCCCTTGAAAATCAAATTTATTAACCCAAATCCGAATTTCTGCACTCAGCCAAAGAAAAAAAAAAAAAAATTCGAATCTTCTCTGGGTCCTGTTTTCTCCTTTAAAAATTTAATATTTCTAAATCTCTGTCTCTCTTCTTCTCTTAAATTATAAAAACAGATTTTCTCTGTGAGTTTCAGTGATGGATCCAGAAAACAGAGAGAAGGAGAAGGGGCTTTTATATATTGGTCTTCAAGCCCCTCTCTAATTTACCATCATTAACGTGGAATCTGTTCACGTTTTAGATCTGACCTGTGGAAGAAAACAAATAAAAATAACCATAAAAAAACATATCAGTTCTCTGTACCACTCAAATTTTAAATTTTTGAAAAGAAAAATGAAAATTAAACTCATCAATCCAAAACCTAGCTCCACAGACAGGGACCAGACAACCAGTCATGGTATAATTTTTTTAACCTAATATCTGTAAAATAATAGTTAACAAATGATAAACAAAACAAAATAGTGAATATTTATATTATGAAGAATTAAATCAGAAATCAAGGATTGATTTTGAAGAAAATTACCTGTTCAGGTCTGAGAAACACCATGTTTCCTAAAACGATGACGTTTCCTGACTCGTCGAGCAATTTAGCGAACTGCGATCCTTGTTCCGGATCCGGACAAGCTTCTCTACAGACCTGAATAAAATCCGAGTACGATATCCAGCTGTTCTCGATCTTTCTCAGCCTCTCCTTCACCATCTCCAGCTGCACCGCCCTAAGCAGCTTCCTCGTCTCCTCCGCCGTCAGTACCTCCGCCTTCTCCGCCGGCTCCGACACAATCGGAGGCGGACTCAGGCCGTCCAGTCGGATCCTGTCTTTGGCAATGTCGATTGTCTTCAGTTTCTCCAGGAGGTTCTCTCCTCCGAGAGGCGAGATCGTCGGATGGAAAATCGCTCTCTTATGGAGAAACCTCCGGAATATGCCGCCATTGTCTCCTGGATCCGGAGCAATGTTGGATTTGGACGGGTTTTGAGGGATTCGGGTCGCGGCTGATGTCGAAGAGATCCGACAATTTGTTAGAGCCTGCGTTGAGATCTTTGAAATGTTGAAGAGACGCTCTGCTAATGTCTTCCTCAACGCCATTGATAGATTTTAAAAAACAAAATCAAAGAAACAGAGAGAGATTTTTCGATGACCGGTGAAAATTACGTATTTGCTTTCTGATGAACAATCCAATTGAGATTGGAGTCTTTATATAGCTGTCCCATTTCAGAGGAAGACAATAAAATTATTATAAAAATGATTATTTTTTTTTAAATTTATCCAATTTATCGCGAAATGTTGAGATAAGAATGAGAAGTAACAAACTGAGAGTCAAGGAAAGTTTCAATGGACGATAATTCATCACTACCCTAGCTTCACGAATATTCGCACCAAGAGCTATTTTTGATTTTTTTTTTCTAATATAATATTCCCACGCAATAATCTCAATTTCAATTTATCGTCCAAGGCGAGAAATTGGATAATTTTTTATTTTGCAGATTTTAGCGTTTGATTTGATCGCCGTACACGTGGTTGGCTAAGTTTAGCAGACTAGGACCGGCCACAACCGTCCGATCATATGAAAATTTATTGATCGGGTGGGTTGGCTACTGATGTTGACTGTTGTAGCGAAAGTGGACCTTTCAAGCGTGACTGAAACTGATGACGTGGATGTGAAAATGCTTTCCACGTGTAATTTAAACGGCGGTAACGGCTACAATGGAAGATATTAAAATAGGGTCGCTTACATGGAATTATCTCCGCCGTTTGATATCGTGACGGCTGTGGTAGCTATTAAAAATGAACTGGTGACTGATAGGGTTACGTTCACGCAAACGTGTCGCCACATATTTTGTTCACATCTGGAAAAAATAGCTTTCTATACTTAATGAGTTGCCTTTCACGAATCACGAATAGATTTTTTTTAATCTTTTTTTCGAAGGTTAAAAATTATAAGTTTACATTCCAGTAGTTTCCTGCCACGTGGATATTTGTCATAAATGTTAGATATGAGTATATGACCTCCACCAGTAAATACTAAATAGATTTGCTGATTAATTTCTATTAATTACTCGGATTTTGGCAAATTCAAAATATTTACCGATTACTCTTTTCAGTAATCTGGAAAGTTTTTGTTTAGGTTAATTTTTGGAATATTTTCAAATTATCCTTTGAAATTAAAATTGGTAAATTGACATTTGTACATACTAATTATATTAGAGTCGATGTTGATGCAAAATCAAGGAAGAAAAAAAAAAAAAAAAAGTTGATATTAATGTATATTTTTAAGAGGTCTTTCGTCATATGTCTTGTGGGTCCTCGTATTGTCTCCTATATTTGCTATTTTCCTTATTATACATGTGTTATTCATTTTTTTAAATATAATCTTTGTATCCGTTTTGTGAAGGTCAATGATTTATAAAACTCTGAATTCACAGGACATTTTGTCACTTTTAAAAGTTACACGGCTACTTCTAATCCTTATGAAACAATTATAGTTAGATAGTTACCGTAAAAAAAAATTAAAAAAAATGAAACAATTATAGTTAGATAGTTACCGTAAAAAAAAAATTAAAAAAAATGAAACAATTATTTTGCGTACATTTCAGATTTGGAAAACCTAAAATCTCGGATGTTATCTCGAAATCGAAAAGGGCAAGCACACATAATAAAGTCAAATGTGTATTTATTATTATTATTTTTAAATGTTTTGATCTCCCAAACTCCAAAGGCCAAATACGAAGATATTGATGATTCTAATTCAAAAATATTTTTATTAAACCAAAACCAAAATAAAAAATAATTAAGCACTTGAGTCAAATTAATACAACAATAATCAACATTATCATATAAGAAACATTTTAATTGTGGCACGGGAAATATTGATAATTGTCACACATTTAATAGTTCATGGTTATCCTAATATGAATATATCTTCTTCTTTTTTTTTTATAAGTCCATAGATCATTTTATCACAGGTTGAGGTTGAAGGGAATGATTCCAGGTCTAGTTAACTAAGTTCATGTGTTTGTTTTTTTTTTTTTTTTTTTTTTGTCTTCTGTTAAGGTCTACGTGTCTTTTAAGATTTATGTTTTAGGACCTACGTGTTTTTCTAATTTTTGTTTTTTTAATAAAAGGTTTCAGATTTTTTGTCAAAGATCGTTTTATCAGAAAATGAATGTGAAAACATGTTTAGATAAATATGTTGTATGTGGCGACTCGATATTGCAAATTGCTCATATGGAAAGTAATTCAACCAACTACTGACCAAGTCAAATGAATAATTGATGTTGACTCTTTTTTAAAATAATAACAATCAAATAATACATACATAAAGTTCCACGAGATGAATTATATTTTCTCCAACACGTGTTATGAATTACAGAGACTTTTGATTTATAATTTCAAAATTCAGTAACTTTTAGCGACTTTTCTCTCAAAATTCATTGGAGAAATATGGTTAGATCGATCATTATTGAACTATATTTTCTTTGTTAGAGATATTTAGAGATCAGAAGAGATTAACAGCTACAAATCGTCCAAAATTGTAATTATCAATTTTTACGATTTAATGAATTAATACGAAATTCAAACTTTATCATAAAAGTAAAGAGAAAGTGTAAAAAATGTATTAGAATACAAATTATAGTGAACTTCTCAATCTTTAAACGTTATTTTATTAGTGAACTTCTCTTATTTATATGATATATATGTTCGAATTCAAGTCGAGCAAGAAGCTAAAATTAAGTTTTAAGTCATATTAAAATTTAAAAGCCATATATTAAAATTAAAACGTGCTTTAGCTAAGTAAACTAAATAAATCATAGTTAGTACGTTTATTTATTTACTTATTCTGGAAAAAAAGAATTTAAATTTTGAACCTTAACTTTTGTTTTGTTTGTTTTTTTTTTTTTTTTTTTTTCTGTTGTTGTTGAATTTACCTCAACATTTATTAAAAATTGTGATTACCATCGAATTATATCTAAAATCATTTAATAACTTTAAATTATAAAGTTAAGAAATTCAATTACAAGAACCCATGTAGATTTGAATTTATTATGTTGTTATTTTTTTAATTTTTAACTTTTATATATATTTGGGTTTTCATGTTCTGGAAAGGGTTTAATTATTTATCATTAGTGTTCAAAAAAACGGCCGTCCAGGCCGATTAATCGGTTGGATTCCTCTAGTCGGGAGTTCACCGTGGCGAAAAGGCCAAAATCGGTCAGATTAACCAGCGACCGATAAAAAAGAAAAAGAAAAAAGAGATGAAATAGATGGAGTTTTGAAGAGAGAGAGAGAGAGAGAGAGTGTTGAGATGTGGAAGGCTAGAACGGGAAGTCATCGAGAAGAAGATGGTGGGGTCTAGAAAAAAATAAAATAAAATAAAAATAATGGAAAAAGGAAAGAAAAGAAAAACATAAATTTGATAATAAAGTCAGATGGTGCGTCCAAGAAGTTATGGTGCCTCTATGATGTGCCCCACCAAAGTTAGTGACCAAAAAAAAGAAAAGAAATCACAAATAAAAAACGAAACAAAATGGAAGAGAAAAAAAAATCCGATTAATCGGCCATTAATCGTCAACTAATCGGTCTAAACGTTATGTGCCATGTCTATGCATAGAACTATAATATTATTGAATAATTATGGTATGTAGAATCTCCGAAGATAATCCGGGACACTGATATTTGTAAAAACAGACTGTCTAAAGGGTACCATTAAATGCTAATCACGACATACAAAACTCTTGAATAAATAATTGGATTCTCAAATGTATGATTACTTGTATAATGCAAAAATTGGTTTCGATAGTCCTTTAGCCCAAAAAGATGGTTAAATTCATCATGGAGTAATAAAAAAAAGACACGAGATTTATGATGTGATTGTGTCATAGAGAAAGAAAGTATTCAACTTCAAAGAAAAAAAAAAAAAAGGACAACACTTGGGTACTGACCAGTCATTACCCAAGGTGCTGACTATCCAATAATTAATAGCCACATAACCCAAAGCAAGGAGAAAATTGGAAAAAGTGAAAGAGTTTTGCCACATGGCAACACCCCATTGGGTGGTTATGGGTGGTCAGTATGCTTTGGGTACTAACCGGTCAGTACCCAAACATTTTCCAAAAAAAAAAAAGTAATTGTCAAACAATTTCTAAAAAAATAATAAAAAATGACAATTTTTGTGCATTTGCAGTCATCTCATTAATATATATATATATAGGTGGGTTGGTAAACTTGGAAATATTTTCCATGCATGCTTAAGCTGTAATTAAGATAAGTCTTATGCTTAATTTCATTGGGCTATTTAATTAATAAAAATATAAACACATAAGCTTAAAATAAAAACAAGACATGAAAATCAAGTTGTAAGATATTGTTTTGGATTTGCAGGTGACATCAGCTGTAAAATTAAAGATTATGGAAGAATAATTGGATGCAAAGATATATAAGTGGAAGTGGGGATGACAACAATAAGTCTGAATGGATAAAAAAGATTGATGTGAATTCAAATTTTTATAATTTTTTTGGCACAATAATTTGAGAAGATTGGATGCTCAAATAAAACTTTCCTTAGGAAAAATTCTACTATTCTCTCTCTCCCGGCCACTTGGTACCATCCATAATAATTCAGACTTGAGACTTTGATCACTATATGTGAGTGTTTTAGCAATTAATGAATAGTGGTGGTGGTGGGTGTTTCTGCTTTGGTTCTCATTTAATTTGTTCATTAATTCCATTGTTGTATTGTGAACTTACATCCACGTACATGTGTAATTAATATATAGAAAGTATGTAAATTTAGTGGTCTACATTCTTCGTCCTGATATATTTATTGGTCAAGATGAACTGATAATAGAAGTTCTGTATATATATATATATAATCTAAATACATAATTTAATAAATATTATCGAATCGGTTTTATTTGTATATATCATTTCTAGATACGGTGATAGATGGTAAGCAAGAGGGAGCATATTGTAAGGGCAATCTACGTATGTCGGTGGGTTTCAAATTCTTGTAAGAGACTTGTGAGGTTGATATTTTTGAACGAAACTTAAAGAGGTAACAGTGTTGATTCCATTTTATATTACCTAAGAGATGCCAAAAAAAGCTCAAAATGAAGGGTACTGATCAGCCTCCTAGTCTCCTAGAGTCCTAGGCAACAATAATTTTATCTCTGTTTTAAGGTACCTTTTATCTCTTCTCTTAAATAGCATATATTCTTGGGAATTATTGCCCTCAAATGCTAGTGTATTGGATTGTTGCTTGAGCCACAAAAATTCTCTTCTAATTACATACGTGTGAATTAGAAAACAGACAGAGTCAATACAATTTTGTTCGGAGGGGACGTTATATTAAAAATAAAATATTTGAGAAGGGCCAAAGTGCAAAAGTTTCAAAAGTTATGGATAAATTTGTAATTTTCTTGCCGAAAACATTTATTATTTTTATGGAATAAAAAATCCCTTCTCATAAACATTTCAACAAAAAGCTCATCTAAAAGCTTTTTAAAGTTTGCTACGGATATATATATATATGAAACTGTTTGTATTATATAGATGACTGATCAAGAGTGAAATTATGCACTTTATTTCGTGTGGGTCAGTTTCGACTTTGTAACGTTATAGAGTATGGACTCCAAAAAAAAAAAATATTATTAAATATATGGGATGCTATAGAAAATTTACCAATTTCTATTAATGTTTTGTGTGGACAAAAGCTAAATAAATAAATATGTAGTATTATCATTAATGTTTTAAGGAAGCAAAAATATTCTTCATGGTAATATTTGGATGTTGTGTCATTTGAAGAAGACAACTATGGGTTGGCCACTCCACTTTGTTTACAAGATACATTTATATATGGTGGAAGTGGAACACCTAATGCTAACACTATATATATATATGGCCACTTTGTTTCATGAGTTTGCTTTAATTTAAATATTTCTTTTGTGGATTAAAAGCTTGAATTCCACGTTTAAGACTTATAGAATTAATTAATCTTTTTAAAACAAAGTAATGTTAGCGAATTTGAAAAACAATTCTAAATGACGTGACAAAAACAAATAGGTCATTTTATTATTTGAGATATCTTTAACTTTTTATTTAAACTTTAAACCGTCTTAATAATATTTCTAACTTAAAATTAATGACAAATATATTTCTCAATGGAAGACCCGATAGATTCATAATTTAGAAATAACCTATATAAATCAGAAAATTTTGTTTGAAACGAACATACAACATCATTGTATTTACCTCCGATGGCATTGGCCCCTTGGTAGTTGGTACACCAAAATAAACTAATAATATAATACGTGACAACAATATATATATATATATATATAATATCTATTAATCCGGGACCATATATTTTTTTTAAAAGCTTTTGTTATCGGTAGAATTTGAACTGTTGATTTGAAGTCATTTACTCAAGTCTAAAGCTCGTTCATTTACCCAAGCCCCAAACAATATTATATATAGTGCATTGTATATTCTGATATTCATATAATTAAGTGATCCTCAATTTAAGTCATTATCAATTATAATTAGTTAGTTAAGTTAGCCAAATATAAATCCACAATCAATTTTTTTTATGTTTTTTTGAAGAAACAATCATTAAAAAAAAAAAAAAAGATAAAAAAAAAGACAAAATTCCTTCTTTATCCTCTCCCCGATAGTGGGAGTAGTATTCCGGACTGTGCTTGTAGAGTCTATTCTCACGAGGTACCGGTAGTGGTTATACATAAAATAAATAAATAAATAAACGAGGCACATTTCATGGGTTTCTTTCTTGATAAAGGTGGCATAAATGATAATCAGACATGAATATATATAGTACTAAAATTCCATAGAATAATATCGAGACGTCGTGGCACACGTGGTTTATAATTATAATATTAACACCAAGATCGATTCTTTGAGAGCTGGCTTGATTTGTATGCATTTGGTTGTCGAAGGCAGGTCTCTTGCTTGCTCCATTAATCATCCAGAGTTTTTGCTTAATTATCAACAGCTTAATTATAATATTTTATTTATTTAATTTTTAAAAATGTTTTCATGTCTGAGACAAACACGTTTGTCTTTTGGATGATGTCTCTGCCACGTTAACCAGAGACCATAATCCTTTCAGGTTAGCACTGCTGCATCATCATCATCTTCAACAGCACAAAATAATTTGATTTATAAACACAAGATTCTATCTGTTTAACACGTATTTAATTAATTTTTAATCCGAATATATATAATTCATGTTTTCTGATTTAGTGAGAGATATAAATATTGTATTCTACAAGTTTTCAATTTTTTTTTTTCTATTGAAGCAAAATCATCTTAATTAATTATCAGCTGATATATAATTGCAAACTTGATTATTTGTTAAATGCAGAATTGCAGATAATCTTAAATTATTTATTTTTGGTTTACAGGGCATGTCAAGGGAGCTGTATCATTATATATAGGCTGCTATATTAATTATATATAATTAAGTAAGCAAACCAATTATCTAATTAATTAACATGAATCTTGAATGCCAATCTTAATTGCTTTTCATTCTAAGGAAGAATCCTGAAATCAAATAATAGTATTAAGCTCTTAACAAACGTATCTTCCTGTGATCCCAATTCGCTGATACATCCATAACAAAAGTTGAAGAGTTTTTCTTCATGATCTAATGATAGAATTTCAAATACCACCAAATATCAAAAATATATTTTCAAAACTAGTTACTGATTTAAAGTAAAAATAAAATAAAAATGTACACCTTCTTAAATGAACAAGAGAAGACGTTTTTCCAAGCAACTGTGATGTTGGTTTTATATATCATGCAGAAACAATTGTGACATTTTTTGCGGCATGTATTCATTACAGGGATTGCCATAGCAGTTAACTATCGTGTCAGGATATCACATCCCAGCATATAGTAGTAGTGTGTGTGTCAAGGCACAATATATATTAGCTGAAACGGTGATGAGCACCAGTCTGCAATCTGCATGATTTCTCCTAATTACCTGCTTCATGTAATAATTAAGTTTCTGCATCACTAATTAACTCAACCAAGTTCTTCAAGGCCGGCTAGCTAATACAACATTGTATGTGTTAATTATACTGAAAATTTATAGTTTTAGTTCTGTTTAAAGTGTGAAGTTTCGGTTCAAAATTTCAAGTTTTCAACCAAAATGAAACGATTTCTTCGTGTTCAGACATGAATTACTTTTAAAAAGTTTTGCCTAATACGGCGTCGTTTAATGCCTTTTGTCTATATTCATGGGACTTTTAGGGCCTAGGGCCTAGGGGTTTCCATAGTTAACATTTAGGTGGGCTTTGGTTGAAAACTGGTTTAGTATTGACCTTGGCCGCCAGAGCTTGCCTGATGATTTTATTTTTTATTTTTTTAGCAATTACAAATAATTCAGTGTTTGAGAGAGGGGTACACACCAACAGGGGCGTAGCTCAGTTGGTAGAGGGACGAGCTTGGAGCTTGGATAAATAACTCTCAGATTAACGGCTTGAATCCTATCAACGACGAAATCTTTTAAAAAAATAACTGGTCTCAAATTAATAAATATTTTCAAAGAAAAAAGAAAAGAAAAAAAAAGAGGGGTACACAATTTGAACCCACGGTCTTATTATGAAGGGCAAACCACTAAGCTTACTGCCCAGTGGATTTTCTCTAAGATTAGATGAAATTGATCTGGTAATATGTTTTCAATGAGGTCAATGAGGTCACAACGTTGAATCATGTCCTCTTTCTCGAATCCCAAATTATAACAGTTCAAAAGGGAAAAAAAACATTTTTCCATAACACAAGGGATTTTATTTAATAGGCATTAGTGCATTACAAATCCCCATTAGCTCAAGAGAATTCTTTAAATCAATACTAAAACCTAAAGTTTTGATACTATTCTCTCAAACTACTCCTCAACCAAGAAAAAATTTAGGAGAAGACTCAGTCCATCTCCAATAGGTCTCCATTTTGTTAAAACGGAGATCCATTTCACTCCGATGGTTCTCTAAATCATGCCAAACGAGGAGAATTAAATATATAAATCAAGTTTTTATCTTTATATTTGGAGATCCAAATCCTCCATCTCTATTTCACTATTTACTTTTTATCATCCCATTTTACCCTCATATTATTTCTTAAATTCCTTTTATATCCTTTCTACATTTTTAACTAAACTCAATTAATTTATTATAACTCTTTATTCATAAATCTAATTACTATAAAAATTATACCATTAGAAATATTTTATTGAGATCTTTCAACCGAGTATAATATTGACTATATTTTAATAATTTTTAAATTTTTTATTTATTACACCTTCTATTTTAATCAATGAACTAAAAGTATTTTAATTCAAAACAAATGTTTTCAAATCATCTAATCTTTATATGTAATTAACATATATCATAATAATTAACTTTGAATAATATAGTAAAATAAAATAATAACATTAACATATTCAAATTAAAATATTACAATGGAAAAATAACAAAAAAAGTAAATTGAAAATTAAAATAAAACCAAAAAAAATAACATTGAAATTTAAAAGTTAACAATAGATTATGATTAGTCATATCCACTCTAACCATATCAATTTTGAAACGGACCAAAACTACTAAAATCATCCAATGACCCACCAGATGATCTAAAATTTAGGCGTGGAAAATTAGGTAAAAAATTAGATAAAAAAATATATAAATGTTAATTTTTTTTTATAAATATCATTACATGTAAAAATAGTTAGGTTTAATTAATTATAAAAAAACATTTGAAATTTTCAGGTGTCATAAGAGTGAGTAAATTATTATCTATTTAAGAGATAATAATTTTATTAAAGAAAGTTTGAGATATTATTAATAAAGTAAAATGATAATATTTTATTATTTGAAAATCGTAAAATGGAGAACGATTGGAATAGTAAATTTATGGAACTGAAATATTCCATTGTCTTCTTGATATATAAAGTTCAAGCAACACACAAAATTACAGCTCCTTACAGTATGAAATTAAAGAAGTCTTGTTTGTTCCGGAGGTGGTTGAACTTCTAGATCCAGCGGGTACGGAGGTTGTGAGCTCCTCGGAACCAGCGTTCCCAAGAATCATCTACTGGACCTTTAGTCCTATAATTATACAAATATGAAATTAGTCGAGTAATTAACAAATAATTGAAGTGATTATAGAAAGGTTTGCTTACATGGGTAGGAGTGGATCAGGAATGGATTCAACACTTGATATCAGTCTGAGAGAAACCATAAACCATGAATAAATAAAGAAGCTTTTATTTTACACAGAGTCGTCACAGAGAAGATATACAGGAAACCAATCAAATGAAATGATACGATGATGATGTTAAAGCTTACTCATTGCAAACAAGGGAAGATTCCCCCAAAGTCTCGAGCTCGTTCAACTCTTCCTGAATCGCGATTTTCTTATTAATACGATGATACGAAAAGAAAGAAAGAAAGAATATATATATATATTATGGATGGGATGATCACCTGGATAAGATTGATTTCGTTATGGAGATGGGAAATGGCAGCTGCCAACCGATGCTTCCCCATGAAACTAGGAGGTCCTTCTGCTCTAGACGAACCCTCGTCTTGTGTCTTTGCTCCTTGCTCATCTACTGATTCCATCACAGATAAAAAGACCAAGTTTGAGCACATAGATAAATCATATATGGTGGAGGTAGGTGTTGGGTTTAGTCATTAGTGGCATGCATGAATAAAGAAAAAATTAAATAAAAAGGTTTTGTAAGTGGCCCTAGCATTTGATTAATGGGGACCTTTGAATTTGTGGATGGTATTAGGCCAAGGTTTGCAAGTCATACTAAGTTATATATCACTAAAAATGAATTTGGATCCTCTATTGAACTTATTTTTTCATGAACTCATCTAATCTCACGACACATAAGTATTACAATGAATGAGTAGTTAAGATATTATTGGTTTTCATAACTACTTTATCAATAACCAATCACATACTTTAAAAATGTCAGGAAAAAGATCAGATCAACAACGGATCCAAACGACTGACCTAAATAATTGTATTAACCAAGAAAACAATTCCAACAAAAGCTTCTTTGCAATAGAAAAATCAAGTTAGTTTCCAAGCATCCTCAACTGTTAAAAGATATATATCTTCATAAGATGACAGAAGTTCAAATACCACAAATCAATAGTATTTTCAAAAACAGTTAAAAATGGAATATCCATGTAAGCTATAGCTTACTAAAGCAGATAATGAGTTTAACTGGACATGTTAGTGATCTAAAATAAAAATATACACTATCATAAACAGGAAGGAGCTTAAAACAATAAGGCATCCGGAAAAAAAAAAAAACTCATCACCAATTTCCACTGCTTCTTCATCTATGATAGATTCAACAGAAATGTGAGGATGAACCTGCCTGAGGAGTGCATCACTCTCACCCGCTACTTTTAAAGTTTGAAGAGCTTACATAAATACAGGATAACAAATGACAATACGGTTTCCTTTCATATACTGAAGAATTTGGATCAATGCCCTTGTTTCTCCAGCTTTGCAACATTTCTCAATCAAAATATTATACGCAGCTTTATCAGGTATTCAGGTTGTACCCCGGCTTCTTGCATTTTGCTGAAAATGTCAAGGGCTTCTTCGTGTTTTCCTAGAACACATCAGGAAAACAAGGGGAAAATATTTCCTTCAACCAATATAAAACTCCAGCAAATACACCAAATGTAGTAAAACTGATACCCAGAGGCATCCTATGTATGTGCACAAAGTACATCACAAGACCAAAAGGTGCACGTGGATATAAAATGTAAAAAGGATGAGTAAGTTTCTTATTGCATGTATGTTTGCCAAAATGTTTTCTTCATTTTGATTGCATATTCAGAATTTAATCAAGGAAAATACTTAATTCCTTATTGATTACATGATTACATCTACATCTTTAGGAAAATTTATCATTGAAACATGATAATTCAGCATCGGTAAATTAGACAATCATTAACTCATTTGGATACAGCCTCATGACCGAAAACATTTGAAAACCATGTAAGATAAATCAACAAGCAAATCTACAACGCTGAGCCAAAAATATGATTCAATCAGCTGTTTATAGCAATTCTCCAATTTCACAAAGATATTAGCAATCTATCCAGATGGCAGAACACGAATTTAACTGAAACTATATCTAGATATAAAACCTTAGATGATAATAAAATATGATTGGGTGAACCGTTTAGCTTATAGATTGACTTGGATGGAAGCTAAAGGCTATAAGATTGAAATAGCTTTGAAGCCTAATATCACATGGTCAAATTGTACTTATGCTCAGACTAATTACAGAACTAAATATTATCTCATTTAGCTTCTCTATGAAGAATCACAATCAAGTTCAATCAAGTTAGCATTAATTGAAGTTCAGATGAAATTGCAGTAGCAAAAGCGTCTCGAAATCAATAACAATCAACAAATCCCTGTAAACGCCTTATATGTATGATGTATCGGACAAACTTTCAATTAGCATGATCAGAACATGAACATCAAAAGAACCAAATACATATAGTAGACAATATATATCAAACAATGGGAGTGCAAAAAAGTTATAAAGTTACTAACTTGCACTCACCAGAATCAACATGGTGTTCCATTAGTACAGTATAAGTGTAGCGATTGGGAGACAACCCAGATTGAAGCATCTCCTTGTACACATCAGTGGCCTCTATTGTTATCACCAAATAGAATCTTCAAATAAGCCGTATACGAGACAACGGTAGGGCAACAACACTCGTCTTATTTCCTCCCAAATTTTCACAGCCCCATCAACATCCCAAGAATTGGACAGCCAATGGATCATTGAAGTGTAAGTCACCGCATCAATCTTCAACCCCTTCTCTTGCATCTGCTCAAAAACATACTTCATTGAAGAAATCCTATTAGCTTCTCCAAAAATGTCCAAAAATATTCACAAGACATTTCATCGAAGCACGACAACAATCTGAGTGTGTCTACTATAATAACTGTAGACCAGTTAATTCTCATTGCCTTGCCAGTTCCTGCAGGTAGAAGTATTTCACATGTTGCAGTTGCAAGAGTATCAGTTGTCACTTGTCATCCTGCTATTTATCGAGCAGCGGTAATGCCATTTTTTCTTCGCCTGCAATCAATACAAGGGATGCTCAAAGCTAATTAGCGTCTCAAGATGCCACATCGCCGGCATATAGAAGGTCACAGATTTTTTCCTCCACAGGGACAGTATCCCTGGAATGAGCATCAGTTTGCATGCTTTTCCTTTCCTTCCTGTAAGTTTCTGCATCACTAACTCTACCAAGTTTTTCAAGACCGGCTAATAGAACATTGTATGTGCCTAACGAAGGATGAATTCCTTTACTTTTCATCGTTTTGAAGATTTTAAGTGCTTTATCAGCACTCCCAGCAGAGAAGTAGACACTAATCAGAGAAGTGTAAGTAGAAGTACACTTCTGGTCATCAGGCAATAAATTAAAAATCTTTGCAGCAGAAACAGGCCACCTAGCACACCCAAGCCTATAGATTAGGAGGGCACCAAGATACACACCAAGAGAATGTCTGGCTGTAGTCATTTCCTCGACAATCTCCACCACCTTAGTAAACATATTGGATCTAATTAAAAATCCTATCAACGTTAGGTATATAGTTCTCTCTAGCTTTACACCCATTTTTACACTGTATTCAAAGGCCAATAAAGCACTGTCAGGTCTGCAACGATCACGGTTCGCCTCAATTATGGTTGATATAATGGTAGGATCCAACTGTATGTTTTTATTCATCATTCCAGCAAGTAAA
This sequence comes from Acer yangbiense, assembly GCA_008009225.1. Classification (NCBI taxonomy): domain Eukaryota; kingdom Viridiplantae; phylum Streptophyta; class Magnoliopsida; order Sapindales; family Sapindaceae; genus Acer; species Acer yangbiense. Next base: position 3,815,005 of record CM017766.1, read on the forward strand.
TGGTCGAGGGCTGAAAGATTCTGCTTTTTTAAGAGAAACAGTACAAGTCCTTGATGTGATAAAGGTACTCCAGCACCAGTTATCGCATTCTCCACTGCTTCTTCGTCTGTGATAGATTCAACAGAAATGTGAGGATGAACTTGCCTGAGGAGTGCATCACTCTCACCCGCTACTTTTAAAGTTTGAAGAGCTTCCATAAATACAGGATAACGAAGGACAATACGATTTCCTTTCATATACTGAAGAATTTGGTTCATTGCCCTTGTTTCTCCAGCTTTGCAACATTTCCCAATCAAAATATTACACGCAGCTTTATCAGGTTGTACCCCAGCTTCTTGCATTTTGCTGAAAATGTCAAGGGCTTCTTCATATTTGCCTAGAACACATCAGGAAAACAAGGGGAAAATAATCAAATATTTCCTTCAAGGCTTCAACCAATATAAAACTCCAGCAAAGACGCCAAATGTAGTAAAACTGATACCCAGAGGCATCCTATGTATGTGCACGAAGTACATCACAGGACCAAAAGGTGCATGTGGATATAAAATGTAAAAAGGATGAGTAAGTTTCTTATTGCATATGTGTATGTTTTCCAAAACATTTTCTTCATTGTGATTGCCTATCCAGAATTTAAACAAGGAAAATACTTAATTCCTTACTGATTACATCTACATCTTTATAAAAAAAATTATCATTGAAAGATAATAATTTAGCATGGTTAATTAGACAATCATTAACTCATTTGGATACAGCCTCATGACTGAAAACACTTGAAAACCATGCAAGATATATCAAGAAGCATATCTACAACGCAGAGACAAAAGTGTGACTCAATCAGCTGTTTATAGCAATCCTCCAATTTCAAACAGATATTAGCAATCTATCCAGATGGCAGAACACGAATTTAACTGAAATTATATCTAGATATAAAACCTTAGTTGAAATGAAATATGATTGGGTGAACCACTTAGCTTTGAAGCCTAAAATCGCACGGTCAAAATGTACTTATGCTCAGACTAATTACAGAACTAAAATATTAGCTCATTTAGCTTCTCTATGAAGAACCACAATCAAGTTCAATCAAGTTTGCATTAATTGAAACAATCAATAACAAACAATAAATCCCTGTAAACACCTTATATGTATCGAATAAACTTCCAATTAGTATGATCAGATTATGCACATTAAAAGAACCACATACATATAATAGACAAATATAATATCAAACAATGAGAGTGCAAAAAAGTTATAAAGTTACTTACTTACACTCACCAGAAACAACAAGGTGCTCCATTAGTACAGTATAAGTGTAGCAATTGGGAGACAACCCAGATTGAAGCATCTCCTTATACACATCAGTGGCCTCCTTGACTCTGTTATCACCAAATAGAATCTTCAAATAAGCCGTATACGAGACAACAGTAGGGCAACAACACTCGTTGTCTTTCATTTCCTCCCAAATCTTCCCAGCCCCATCAACATCCCCAGAATTGGACAGCCAATGCATCAATGAAGTGTAAGTCACCGCATCAATCTTCAACCCCTTCTCTTGCATCTGCTCAAAAACGTACTTCATTGAAGAAATCCTCTTAGCTTCTCCAAAAATGTCAAGCATAGTAGTGTAAGTGAAGCGGTCGTGCTTGAACCCTTTTGACCTCGAAACCCAATTGAAAAAAAGCCACGCCTTTTCCATTGGTGGGTGGGTTTTCAAAGCTTGATTGACTGTGTAAGAATCCCATTTTATAGGTAACTTGTTAAGCTGTTCTTGAGCAGAATCCCAAGATGAGTACTTGAGAGTTGTGTATATGTTTGAGATTGTGTCTCTCATATAAACCTTTGGTTTCGCGTCCTCGTTTTCGATCGATTCAAGAGGTTTTCTTGTGTTCCTTCGATTTGAAAAATGGGGTTTCTTCTGTTTATATCGATGAAGAGAGTGCAGGCTTTTAATGGAAGTTTTCGAATGATTAAATGGCTGGTTTCCATGGATGCACACAAAGTCATGAACAAATTTTCGAACATAACTGTGGAGACCATAAAAGTTGTACATAGATTACACTACTACAGAACAGACTTGGTGTTCGATAACTGGAGAATAGTTGGGAGGAAACCGAACAATAACAAAGAGGTACGCTAATCAAATTTGATAAATACGACACTGTTCAATAATGAAATATTAATATTTCTGAAAAAAGAAAAAAGAATTTGTTTCCCATTATAAAAACGAACATATTTTCTGTATTTTCCTTTTTAAAAAAAACTTATTTAAAATTATAACTATGAAGGTTTTTTTTTTTTTTTTTTTTTTTTTTTGAAAAGAATTATAACTATGAAGTTGAAAATAATTTTATAAAAATAATACTATATGCATTTATATTATTTTCAATTTAAAAAATTTATTTCTAACAAATTTTACCATTATGTTTGCATTATTAAAATATATTTTTCATAATAGTTCAATAAAAATAAGAGTGAAATTCATTTTCGTCCCTCTAGTTTGACCTAAAAACCAAACCAGTCCTCCGATTTTCAGAATTGATCAAGGCGTGTGATTAATTGACATCGAGACCATCAACTATCTTGATTCATTATGATGGGTAATATTTATACTTGTAAATTGTTTGTATCAAAATAGATTATTGTGTTTATAGTGTGCATCAGTGCTTGATATTAAATGAAGACAATGGTAGAAATAAATAATTTTTTTCCTAGAAAATGTATCAATCCTTTTTCAGATTTTTTGTTCTTAATTCTAAAATTTTCAACTTCTTTGATCTATCATATTTCCATTCAATACACATATTTTTGAAAAATTCTAATTTATTTATTATTATTTTTTTTTTGAAAGAGGGTAACGGTATTTTATAAGTGCTAATGTTCGAGTAACTACTATCAATTGAATTAAACTCCAATAATTTAAAGGATTAATGAAATTAGGATCACAACAAATGGAAGGTAAATAGAGAATCTCTCACATTTTAAGCTGCTCAAATGTAAGAGGATGGAATAAATTCGACAAGGAATAAAAAAATAATTCGTTTTTGAACAATTATAATTAACTCACCAGGACTTGGGAAGGGGATACGAGTCATACGATACAAAAAACCCATATCCTAAATGGCGTTGGCGTGAGACTTAACACTAGGTCAACATCATCCCGTCAGTTCGACTATGTTTTTGCATTGCAAAAGTCCTGCAAAATCATCCTTCCAAAAGAAAACTCAAAATCTCAAACCCATCACACACACATTGACTGCAAAAGTACTTCCAGTCAGGTTGAAATCAGACAGATTCTTGCAACATTTCAATTCATGCCACTTAAACTAAACCACATTCACATTTCAGTCTGAAATGCAACAATTTATCACATGAATAATAACAAATAAATAGATGTCAAAAGGAACAAAACTTCCTGGTAAAGTAAAAGCTTGTTTATAAACACAATAATCTTTATAAAAGGGTATTTCTACCCAATAGACTCAAGTTGGAAAATTAGTAATCTTTACATAGGCGAATCGAATAAGAAAACAATCGTGGGCAATAATCTAAAGAGTACAAAATACTGCCAGAGGGCTTCTTCACTTATCGAGATATTTGACGATCTTCTGTGAGATCACAGTCCTCGCCTGTGTTACATCGCGTCTACACTTACCAGCATGTTCACCTAAAACCTCAATAGTTTCCATGAACATTTCCAACTTCTTCTTGATCTCATCAATCGCGAGCTTCAACACTTCTTCTTCTTTAAGAGCAAAATCAACATTGTACATGAATGATTCAATGTCAATCTTCAATTTGTTCACGAGTGCATTTATATTCTCCATGTCCTTGATTTGAATGACAGTGTTAACGTGAAATGAAGCAAGTAACACCTTCTCCTTTTTCACTTCATCCTCATACCGCTTCCAGAGTGAGTTACACCACTTCCCCACCGTACCAATTGGAACAGCCATTGCACCAGCTAGAGCTGTCACAACTGGTGGTGCTGCAATGGCAGCTGCCACCACTGAGAGAATCAATACAGACACAAATACAGAAACGAACAGGACATTCGAAACCCTCCTCCATGTTTTCAGGTTTTTCAATTTCTTATCAAGCTTACTCTTTCGTTTCTGCAATTTACGTAACATCGACAACTGCTGCCTATTCACAGATTGAAACAAAGCAAAGAACTCATCTGTAAATGGGTTCCCGGCTTCCTTAAATCTGTTTAATTCTTCCAGTGTCTTCACATACTTTTTCTCATCAATCCCACATTGCAATTCTACTTCTTCCTCAAACTTCTTAACCGCAAGCTTAATAATTAACTGGCTATGTCTTGCGCGCTTAAGGCAATTGTCTAAAGCAGTACAAAAATCCAAAATGTTGACACTATTCCCAAAGTATTCCTTAACCAAACCAAGCAAATCTCGATTGTTCCATATATCTTCCTTGCATTCTAAAATGACTGATGCTGCATCTTGGTTCATTTCAAGAAGAGACTCGATAACCTCTTTAAGTGAATCAAATGACAAGGAATTACCCTCAACGCCAGTAGAGAGGGTATTGATGACACGACTCGTACGTTCATGAAGGGTGATATCAAAGGATTTCAAGTCTGGATCAAGTCCACAAGCAGCTTCATACGAGCTAAGTTCAGCCATGAACTGGGAATCAATGTTGCCTTGGAGAGGCGGCGATGGTGGATCAACACTCTTCGTCTTGCTACATTGTCCTCCCATCATTACTGGTCCAATTGATTACACAGGAAAAACCATAAATTTATGACTATAGACTAGACAATTTTGCTATCAAAAAAGCCTCAATATCAGCTGAAGAAAACCCAGAAATCCAAATCTGAATTTAGCATAATAAATCAAGTAACTTTTTTGAGATTGGAAATGAAAATTTTGACCTTAATCGCAGAAAGAACTTGTGTATGTGAATTTTGACTAAAATGACAGACAGAAAAGTCAAACTCCTCAATAAAGCTGAAACAGAAAAAACCCAATTCTACAAGACCTAGTCAAAGTAACTTGAAGAACAAAGATTTTATCAGAACCAGAAGCAATCCATTAATGGGTGACGAGAATTAGATCCAAATCAAAAACCCCACAAATTCAAATTGCAAGCTTAATCAAAAATAAATTTAGCTGAGCTTAAAGTACCTGAATTTCAGCTGAAACTACAAACACAAAGACGATTTGATTTTCTCTCACTTGGATCCTCCACGAAAAGCAAACAAGCTCGAATCTGATGGGAATTCCAACAACCGAGCACAAAAAATTAATAAACGATTAAGATCTCACGAACCCTTAAAGCTCTCTAATGGATATATTGAAAAAATAAATTACACGACAAAAGAAATGTTAAGAAGAAGACAGATTTTTAAAATACCAAATGGGAAATGAAGTATTATAAACAAATATCAGGTATGAGAGACGGCGAAAACGGGAAGGAAAAGTGAAGGAAAGTGAGAGAGAGAAAATGAGGAAGTGAAGGAGATACAAGTAAGTGAAAAGTCGCCGAGACTGAAGAACACTGTCGGGTTTCAACGGTGTTCCGAAATTTCAACGACGCGTGTTGGTCGAAGACAGGGGAAATCTAAAAGCCAAAGTTGACGATTGAACTAGATACGCACCAGTAGACATTAGACAACAAGTATGTATAGACAAGAGAGAACCGCAGAGGAAACATCCGAGGTGTTTCTACTACAATGACCAATTTTACCTTTTTTTAATGTTATTATTAGACAAGTGATTAAATGGCATCTACGACTCAACTACTAATCATATATAATAATTCAATTCTTTGACAAATTGTGAAAGCATCCATTCTAAACTCAAATAACGTGTACATATCCATTACTTTAGTGGTCTGTTACGATGAGGAAGTAAATAATCGAAAATAACGGTATATGTAGATGCCTTCTTGTTATGGGAATAAATATCCAGTTATAGTAGTATATGTAGTGATTGATCTCGGTAAATCTCAAGATATATAATAGATTTCTAAGAGCAGACATGATGTCGTCTTGGTTCTGACAAATAATTCCGATAATTGTGAATAAAATGGAATAAAACAAGTTACCATCACTATATTGGTTTTATTCTGATGTATTAAAGCCATTTATCTTTTTACCTTTTTGAATGATGACTAAAACCAAAGAACAATAATGAGTCACACGCTGCGTCATATGGTGTCATCACTCATCAACCTTTACCTACACTTCAATTTCATAATTTTATATTTTATATTTAAATACAATTTAGTGAATAAATTAATCAACAAGTCGTTGTAGTATAGTGGTGAGTATTCCCGCCTGTCACGCGGGTGACCCGGGTTCGATCCCCGGCAACGGCGAAATTTTTTATTTTTCATTGTTTTTTATTTTTTTATTTTTTCTTGGGCCAGCCCACGGCCCACTACAGTTTTCATTATTTTTTTAAGGTTTTGCTTGGGCCAGACCACGACCCACTTGAGTTCCCGTAACTGTTAAGTTTATGATTGGGCCAGCCCACGGCCCACTTGAATTGTCATTGTTTTTTTTATAAGTTTATTATTGGGCAGAAAACGGCCCACTACCCACTTGAATGAAAACTACACTAGATTTCTGTCGTGCTCGGGAAGCAAAGAGGTTGAAATTGGCAGCATAGAAAAATCATACTCAAAGTGAAGATATGTTTTCTCACAATGTATCATCAAACTCAATTTTTAGAGCCGATAAGATCATATAAATCAATCTGTTTTCTGTAAAAAACTGTTGATTTTATATCTATAAAACTTCATCAAGCACACCATAATCAATTTGACAACCTATCGAATGCATTTGGAAATACACAGATTTGTGTTTTATGTTTAACTAACAGATAACCGGAAACAACAGAATAATTTAGCATACAAGCACAGTAATGTACCAGAGAAATAATTGGAGTAGCCTTCTCCGGATTAAACCGAAGAGCTGGTTCGAAGAATCCTCGTTGAGGTTCTTAGAAGAACCATGATCTGCAATCCCATTAGCAACCAAAAGCAATCCTTTCCGGCATTCAATCAAGCGCAACACAAATGTTGATTGCTAAAAGCTAATCCAAATGAACATGTTATATAGCTAATGTCTTCCGAAAATTGGACACAAATGAAACGATAAAAGGAATCAAATTGAAAATGTATAAACACCAGCATTACAGGCATCATCCATGCTTGATTCTCCCAAACTTCATTCCATTTTTTCACTTTTCAAAAGCCATAACCACATAAATAGAAAAACTCTAAAATTTCGGTCAAGGTCCAGAGCAATTCTTTCTCCAAAGGTTAGCTTCGTGATCTCTGGCACAAGCATTCTTCTTTGAAGCAGTGTTATAATGATGAAGTTGAATTGAACCTACATGAATTGTATGCAACACACACACACACACACACAACACCAGACTTTGATTGAACCTACATGAATTGTATGCACAACGCGCACACACAAACACACATTCCATCTTTAAATATAAATATTCAGATCAAGTTGAATTGAACCTACATGAATTGTATGCAAAGCATTTCCAAGAAACCACACAATAAAAGTGCCTAGAAAATTTAAATTTGTAGGTCCAGTAAAACTTGTGGATTGGGGGACCATGTAACACCCTACATTGCAGAAGAATCTTCGAAGTACAGGTTCTAAGCATCATTGGCAATATATATGAAGGACAAATAACACAACAAAATGGCCCCAAAAGCAACGACTTCTGATAAATATAGCTTCAAAGATGAGAACATATGCCCAAGTTCATGATAGCATTTATTAATAGATCACCTCCAAGAGGAAAATTTGATCACCAATACACCCACAACATGATGTAACAATGTAACGTACACATTTCATTCAAAACAAAAACTAATTTGTTCATTGCTATTGAAGAATGTTGTTGGAATTAATAAAAGCAAAGATCCACCTACTAGCCCCTCACCTTTTTGTCTAATAAAAGCTCACAAATTTTGGCTTGAATACAAGAAACACATACAGGTAAGTAGATCAATTTTGCCTGTGAGAAATGTAATTAGCTAAAGCAATCAAAGGTGTGGCCTTTTCCTGATCGAATCCTAACAATTGTTCTTGAGCCTCCATATTCAATTTGTTAGCAAACTCTCTTGATTTTTCGATACCAATCAGCTTTGGATAAGTCACTTTATCAGCCACCAAATCTTTCCCTGCTGTCTTCCCCAATTCTTTGGATGATTTGGTGACATCAAGAATGTCATCCACCACCTGAAACAACAATCCAATACACCGAGCAAATTTTCTCAGCTTCTCAACTTCATCATCAGACCCACCTCCCAAAATCGCACCAAGAACCACAGCTCCTTCAAGCAAAGCTGCGGTCTTGTGGACATGTATGAACTCAAGATGCTCCAAGCCCACATCTGTTAGACCCTCAGAGTTTATATCCACCACTTGACCAGCGACGAGGCCTTCGCTGCCGATCGAAATCGCTAACTCTCCGATAGCTCTAACGACTCTGGAAGGAGCTACTCCGACTGTGGACACGGCCATGTACTCGAAAGCGAAGGCTAAGAGTGCGTCGCCGGCTAAAACGGCGACGTCTTCTCCGAAGACTTTGTGGTTGGTGGGTTTTCCTCGGCGGAGGTCGTCGTTGTCCATGCAAGGCAAGTCGTCGTGAATCAACGACATGGTATGAATCATTTCGACAGCACAAGCGGCGGACATCGCCATGGACTCGTCGCCGCCGACAAGCTCACATGCAGCGATGCAGAGCATGGGTCTCACGCGCTTGCCGCCGGCGAGTAGAGAGTAACGCATGGCTTCGTGGATCTTCCTCGGCTCACGGAGTGAAACGGCGCCGTCGAGGGCTTGATTGACGGAATCGGCTTTTTGAATCATGTAAGACTTGAAATCGAAAGTGGGTTTTGAGTTGTTGCTATTGTCTTCTTCTCGGAGAGTTTCTTCTTCTTTTGTGAGAACTGCAGAGATCGAAATGGGTCTCTTCGTCTTCTTCGACGACATCAACGACATGGGTACTCTCTTGAAGGGACTAAAAGGCTGAGATCTCGATCTAGATAAGCTAGCTTGATTGAAGATTGAGCAGGAGTGAACCCATGTACCAAGATTCACAGAAGCCATAACAACAAAAATGTTATTTTTTTTTGATCTTCTGTGAAATGAAAACGAAAAAAAATTGAAAAAAAAAAAATGATATTTGAGAATATGCTAAGCTGAGGAGCTTCTTGATTGCAGATTCATAAATAGAATTTTATCCAAATAAGGCTGGATTTCATAGAAGGCTATAACCAATCAAATCCAAATCTTTTCATTTTTTAAAAACACAGATGGTAAAACTTGGGAATCTGAGTTGTGTTGTTGTGACATTTACTCGTGTTGTGTGTGATTACCGACGACCACCAGTAGGACCGGTAAAGAAAACAGAGATAACAAGTTTTGATTACATGGTCCAATAAAAAACAGACATCTGTCAGTATTATATATATTTTAAGGTGTGATTTGCATTTTTTTTTTTTTTTTTTTGATATCCGTGTATATCCGGACCAGCTTAATCGCATCTCAACTAATCCCACGAGACCTTGAAGTTAATAGTCAGGTAAACCTCCAGTGGCCCTAAGAGAAATGTGGTTGCTAGGAATCGAACCCAGGACATCTGAACCTATGGCTCGCCCCAGTGACCGACGGCACTACCCTTGAGGTTGCATGTGTTATAATTGATTAGAAAGTATGACTAATTATTTTAGTTTCTCATGTGAAGTGCTTACCTAGTAGTCCACTTAAATCACTTTTGACTCAGTATTCCATTCTAGTTAAGATAACAAGTGGATTAGGACATGCAAAACATAAGAAGATATTTAATTACATAATTTTTTTTTTTTTTTTTTTTTTGTTAAAGAATATAAATCCCTAATCATATCTTATTATAATTATAACTTATGTACCCCTCTCCGAAAAAACCGTCTTAAAAAATTGTTCAAAAAGAAAAAATGAATGATAAAAAATCATATCTATTAGTATTTTGAAACATAAAAAGATGTGCATTAATAATATAATTTTTTTTTTTAATTCAAGCACGGTCTAAAACTGGCTCACCAACAGACAGGGGTGGAACTCACATGAATCAATTTTTGGTCAATAAATAGCAATTACATAAATAAATAAAAATTCCTACTTTAAAAATAAATAAATAAAAATTCCTACTTTAAAAATAAATAAATAAAAATTCCTAGGTCCGAAATTTATACAAATTCAAACCGACGAAAATGTTGAACTAAATTCGTATAAACGTTTTCCTCGTACAAGTACACCACGTGAATTGCGTATAAAAGCACCAGACCAATCCCACTATCCACGTCAATTACTATTCTAATTCGTGATTCTCCAGAGTTGTCAATTAGGATTTGAATTTTCTTCATTCATTCTTTCAATTCATCAAATATTTATTCTCAAAAATTAAAATCTTACCAAGGCAAGCACCAGTACAAAAGGGGAAAACAAATCTCATTGTAAAAATTGTAATTTCAATCAAGCATCTAATTTGAGTACTTTGAAAATTGACAAAAATGGAAACTAACAATAGCAGAGTCCTAGTTTACCAGCCGGAGCTGGAGCCGGCACCGGTTTTCCAAATTAGCAAGAGATAGCTAACAGAGATTACTAAATTGACAATATATGAGAATTAAGGGCCAACTAGATTTGATACTCTACAATCTCATGTCCTGGACTGGCTTCTAAAAAGCATATTCTGATCTGAAAATGTATTTTTTCTTTTTTTGTCAGAGTTCTTGTGATTCTCCCTTTTTTTTTCTTTTTTCTAAGTCAATGTGATAATTTCTTCATTGACTGATTTTTTTACTTGTTGTACAGGTAGACTATGCTGAAGATAAAGAACCCAGCCATCTGCAATCAATTACGACATGTATGTTTAGGGCGGATTTGAAATAATAACAAAGTGTCTGTGGGAGCATGCACGTACCGTAGTAAAAGATGCTCCATAATATGGGAAAGCAGTTGGAATAAACCTCTCATACTCGTTGTGCCTGAAGGGCCGTACTGGAATCTGCAAGTTATGATTCCACTCCTTTCAGTACACTTTAATAGGTTTGTGCTCTAAGAGCATCTCCAATGCTAATATGGGTTGTGAAAAAAATATGTGCCACGTAGGATGGACATCCATTTTGTTAAAAAATTCATCTCCAATGCAACTTCTCTAGTACAACTTCAAGCTGAGGTGGCAACTTTTTTTTTAGAGGCTGTCAACATGACTCTCTGATTTCAGACGGTCTGTTGGACGGCCGTCTTGTTGGCCCAGTCAGCAATTACTCTTGTCTTTTACCTTATTTTATTCAACAATTATAAAGTATATTTAAGGAGACCAATAATAAATTGACACGTAATTAAAAACACATATTTTACAAGTGAAGCATTGGAGACCACTTTTTTATTTGGATGTCTATCAAGTTTAGTTACATGCCACATATGAAGCAATTGGCTTGACATTGTTGACATATCACCATTTTTTCAAATGCAATCCACATTACCATTGGAGATGCTCTAAGAGCACACGTTAACAGGATCCTTTTATTAACTATCCAAAGTTCGTTATATTTCTCATGTACTCTATCTACCCTTTAAGAGGGGGTTTTGATTTCAAGTTGCTCAAAGTATAGAACAAAAGTATCAAAAAGTTTACCTGTTTGGAAAGAGACAAGCCAGTGTACCCGAGCCTTTGGTACTCAACCTTGAACTGGAAAACTCCATAAACATCAGGCACCTTGAATGATGTATGATATAGACCCTGCAAAATTAGATGTGTACATGAGTACATGAAGAGTGGTATTCATGCAAAGAGGGTTGGAAGATTATGCGGCTCGGGTGAAAGATTACCTTTTGATCAGTGGATAGGGTTTTCAGGACGTATGGGCTCATCATGTAAAATTGGACCTGAACGTCATTGGCCACATATGGTTCCCAGCTCTTTCCAGACCATTCGTAGATCTCAACAGAAAACTCCTGCAAACAAATAAAATTAGAATTTCAAGGGACTGACATTACTGCTATAAATATACTTCTCAGAAAATAGCTTTGGCAGAAGAAAATGAGAAGAACCATTACCAAATCGTCATTGATTCTATAGATAGCAGGTTCATCTGTTTCCCCAACTTTGTGGTGTCTAAGATTAACAGCCTGAAAATTAAGAACAAGACTTAATATAGTACCACTGTTGACAAAGAAAGCATAATAAATTAGCTGTTATTAATTTAATCAAGAGTTGTGAGATAACTGCTCTTATAGCTTCCTTGATTCTCACTGGTGGCTAGACTCTGATTAATTTTCCATTGAAGTTTACAATGAAATTATAATTATGCAAAACACATCAAACAGAAACAATTCAGAAATCTAATATCAGTGCCTCACCTTTAGATGACCCCTTTCATGGAAAACCCATCTGCTAAGTTCAGTCACAAACTGTTCATTACCGGACTTGCTGTATCTGTCATCAGTTATCACAAAGTAATATATATGTAAGTTTATGGCCTCCAAATTAATAAATTATGTATCAAGCCTTGTCACAACCAATACATATTGACAGAGTGAAGAACGAAAGATGCATACAAAGGAATAATTCACATGTAGTATATTCATCATAAAGTTTCACATTTAACATGAAGGGACCCAAACCCAAGATCGAAGTCTCCTGGGGCACGAATGCCAAGATGGGTCACTGGGGTATAAATGTAGACTCTCCCCAAACTAGTATGAGACTTTTTGGTAGAAACCCAAAAGCAAAATCGTGAAGATTTAGGCCCAAAGTAAACAATATTACACTAACTGTCAGGTACAGGTTGCTACAAAATGAAGGAGGCAATAAAATTAATCCAAATCAAGGTGGAAAGCTATTGCTTATAAGGGAATAATGATACCCTCAAAGAAAATGTTCCTAATAAACCACCCCATACAATGACCAGATCTTTTTAATTGGCAAAGAAAAAAAAACATTGCTTTCCAGAAGATTTTCAACTCTTTAAAAAATTGATTTTCAAGTTTCTTTCAATGTTCAGAGCTTCTGGGGGAAATTTATTAGTATTGAAAAGTCACATGTTAAAATAAAATATAAAGCAGCCAACAGAGTTGACATGCTTCACTTACTTATTTGAGTCCCCAGCTTTCTGCACACCTGATCTGAGCAGTCTGCATTACATGAGAAGTAAATTTCATCAATGAAAGTGTATGAACAAAACCAAAACTCTGATGCTAAAAACCATCACATAATTACATACCGGTTGCTGAACATATCTAAAGAGCCAGTGATCATAATCCGAGCATTGTTTCTAGCCTGCATTATGTAAATACTGTTACATGTTAGAACATTAAATTCAATAATGTTTAATTACAAGCCATTTTATTACTTTCAGACTTGGGTCACAGTGAAAATGGCCCAGTAAAATGAAGGCGGTTTTAGTAGGGGAAATAAAGAATTCATACTAACAAAACTGAATCATCTGTCAAAAGCTTCCAAAACTAATAAAAATGATAAAAGAGAACCAACCCGAAATTATGCTACAGTGGTTAAGTCTAAAATTCATGTGATATTTTCAAATTTTAATGTTAAAGTAGTGATTCCTCTACATTCCTAATTACAAATTCTTGGTAGATTTTCATTCTGCTAGCTCCTATAAAACACCACCAGGATACATTTTCAATGGGACAATTTCACAAATTAAAACAAAGGAATGTCTGCATCAATGTCCTTGTATTCATATGTGAGTGATTGAGAGAGAGCCAAGTTACTTACCTGCACAACTGAAACTAATGAGATAGCAGATCCACTATGCAATGGGGGGTTTGACAACTTGGAGCTTGGATTAGCAGAATATGCTGACGGAGAAGCTGAGAGCACTTTTAAAACCTACAAATTATATTATATCATAGTCCATTAAAAAAAATTGAAATAACAACCACTGTCCACAGTCCACTACCATAAAACCATCGAAAGAGCTTGGAGAAGTTCTATAGCTGCAGAGTGCAGAATCATTTACGTAGACCAAGCAAAATATAAACACGCTCTTGTTTACATACCAGACTATTGGCTGCATTAACTGAATGTGCAATTCCTTTGTAAAGTACAGGAGCCTGTCAATTGCAGTACACCACTCAGAATTCGAAAATTTCACTTGATAGAAATCAATTCTTTTTATCATATTGAAAATGAAACTGACCTCAACTTTTGTGGATCCAAGAATGACATCAGATTGGATAAAATCATCACTAACAATCAATGTATGATCGCCCTCAGTTTCCGAGACAGCAAAGCTTTTGTGATCAATAACAATAGCAGACGAATCCTAAAGTTTTTTAATCAAGTAAACAACATATCAAAACCAAATCACTACTTCTTCTTCAAGAAATCAATTTGCATTATTAAAAACTGACCTCGTCAAAATCAACTCCACATTCTGTGGCAATGTTTCTAATCAGATCAGATGCAGATTCATCAGCAGCTAAGACCAAGTCGTGACCAGAGTCAACGAAATCGAGCACGCCAGCCAAATCCAACGAACCACCAAATCCTATTTAAAACGAAACAAACACAGTTACGCCTGGATCAGAATTACGACGACGTCATAATTTAATTTTAAAAGAAATATAAAATTGCTTGTAACTTACGGTCGGTGGAGGGAGAGAAGAGAATCAGAGCGTCGTACAAGTACTGGCCGTAGCGTTGGAGAGAGAGCTTGGGATCGTCGGCGAGTTTGAAGTCAACGTCAAAGCCGCGAGATTTGATGGAGTTGAAGAAAATGGAGTGAGACGATTTGAGAGACAAGTCGTCGAGCAAGACCAGGACTCGGCGATCCGTCGGGTTTTCTGGAGAGAACGAGAGACAGAGAATCGGCAGAAGCGAGACTGCAGCGATCAAAACGCAGAGTTTCACCATTTCTCTCGCAACACGAGTTGAGTTGAGTTGAGTTGAGACGTTGAAGACTGAGAATATTCTGAAAATGTAGGTAGGAGCTCCGAGGGTGACTGAAGAGGAATGCGAAATTCCCATTCTACCCTTCCTGCCCATTTCGCGTGAACCTGGGTTCGGTGGGTTCGCTCAGTGATGCTGTCTGGGTTTCTTAGTAATTGGACTGTGGGGACGGGCCAAACCCAACGAGTTTTGATTCACTGAGTTGACTCGTGACGTAAGTCAACTCAGTGCTTTATAAATGATGTCCTCGGTAACTACTAGTTTGATCATGAAACCAAGAAAATGAATCCAATAAGAGCATCCACAATGGGAGCACAACTATTCAAGACCCATTTATTGCCACATCATAAAAAATGGGTCTTGAATAGTAAAAAATGGGTCTTCCCATTTGGGTCTTATTTATTTGGGTCTCATTTTTCCACAATGGTGTTCAATTGAAAAAGTAAAAGTGGATCGACTTTTTTAACTTTTTTCCAAACAATCATTACTCTTCTTTAAAATATTATATATATATATATTCAATAATTATTTAACAAATTATGATTAATTTAAAATAATTTTTTCACAACCGAATTACATCAACAATAAAAATAAATATTTAAAACAAAATATTGTATAAGATTAGACATGGCGTCGGTTTCAGTTCGGTTGGGTTCCGATCCGGTTTCGGTTTCGGTTCCGATCCGATTTCGGTTTCGGTTCCGATGGTTCAGTTTTAGTTTCGATTTCAGTTCCGACGGTTCGATTTCGATTCTAATGGTTCGGTTCTGATGGTTCGGTTTCGATGGTTCGGTTCGGTTCCGGTTTGGGTTTGGGTTTGGGTTTGGGTTTGGGTTTGGGTTTCGGTTTCGGTTTCGGTTTCGGTTTCGGTTCCGGTTTCGGCTCCGGTTCCGGTTCCGGTTCCGGTTCCGGTTCCGGTTTCGGTTCTGGCTTCGGTTTTGGTTTCGGTTTCGGTTTCGGTTTCGGTTTCGATTTCGATTTCGATTTCGATTTCGATTTTGATTTCGATTCCAGTTCCGATTTTGAAATTAATGTTTTCATTCAAATTATTTTAATTTTATTGAACTAAAATTTTATAATTGAAATTAAATTTATTTATATTTTTTTTCATTATATATATAATTATTGAAGTTAATAATAATATATTTAAATTTAAATAATTGAAATATATATATTAAATTTATTTATATTTTTTCATTATATATAATTATTAAAATTAATAGTAATTATATAAATAAATATATATAAATATATATATATTCAACCCAATGATTGGGAAGTGTTGGGAACCCAACCCAACCCAATCATTGGGCAAGACGCAAATTGAGTTCCAAATTTGGAACCCAATTTGGGTCTACTTGGGTGGACCCCACATTTGGCTCTCTTTTTTTGGGTCTCATTTTACACCATTGTGGAAAAATGTGATGGGTTCAAAAGTGGGTCTTGTTAAAGTGGGTCTCATTTTGGCACCATTGTGGATGCTCTAAAGGTTACAGATTCAGTCCAGAGGAAAAAACTTATAATATTGTAACTGTTCATAGTTATTTTGGCCGATTGATCTTTCAATATGCGAGTCTCAATAACTCTCCATCTTTACACTTTATTCTTAGCTGTTTGTATCGACTTAGTAATAGGTATCTGGTTCACTATTTTAGATATGAGGGCTGCTACATACAACCAAGGTCGTGGTACCGCCATAAAAAAATGAAAAAATATATGAGATCCGCATAATAAATATATGACGCCCATATGTTTTTTTTCTTTTTTGCACTACGGACCGCAGCGATGCCGTGACCCTAGTTATACAAAGTACTATAGCTTTCCTAAATGGTCGGGCACGTATTATAAATGATAAAGAGTCCACTCGTGACGTATCCGGTCACATCACGAGCCAATTCAGTGCTTTAAAAATGATGTTCTAATCAACTCGTGAAGTGCCCCGGGCACGTCACGAGTCAACTCAGTGCTTTATTAATTTCTGTTTGGTTTTCTGGATAACTGGATTTTCATATGACTTGTGAGCTAAAGCATGGAAATTGATCCAAAAAAATAAAATAAAAATGGAAAGAGCTCGTCAAATCAAAGGCAGAAAGAGAAGGAAAAACTAGTTGAAAGACAAATCAAGTCCAGGAGCCAATGCAAGTGAAGCCGAGAAGAGAAATTACTTACTTTGTTGTTTTGCAGTGTAACAGTGTTTGATGGAGGAGTCGTCAAACGATGATGATACTATAGGTGTTTAAAAGGATAGAGAAGATTGAAACAAATGAATCCAACGGTGACAGTTGAGACACTATCCATGTCACCGTTTAGAAAAACTTCAAACATTTCATCGGAGTTAGCTTTTCTTAGATATTAAAAAATCCATGTCAGCTTACCAAAAAAAAAAAAAAAAAAAAACCTATCCAAAACCAAAATAGCTCGCGCAGCAACAACAGCGGAGGCAGGGTCCACGTTGTTGTTGTCATTCTTTTTCGCTATATAATAAAATCTCACCCGACACTTTCTCGTGCTATCTATTCAATCTTAAAATCAATACCAGTCAAGGTTCTCTCTCCGCGGCGTTTTCTCTTCAAGGTTTGTAATTTCTTTCTTTTCATGATTCATGTATAGTTAACTCTGTTTTCATAATTTTAGAGCGACTTGGTTTTGATTTGGATAAAAATTTCAATCCAAGATTTCATTTTTATAAACATTTGTAGTTGATTATTATATTTTTTGAGTTGGGTATATGATTTTATGATGTTATGATGTGAATTTTTTTTAACAAAATTGAAAATTTCATTGCATTTCTAGAGTGAACAAGGTTGAGGTATATTTTGATTTTAAAACATTGATCCAGTGAATTACTGTATGTTAGGTCCCGCCTAATTGTTATTCAAAGTTGGAATATTAACATTTTGCTCCCTGTTAGTTGCACCCTTTGAAACATATTACACAGATTGCTTTAATGATTGGAGAATAACTGATGGTTGGATATGTTGATCTTCCTTTCTGATAACAATATATGATTGATTGAACTGAAATTTCGCAACAATGTTGATGAATCTAATGTCCATGAAGAACAGTATTTTGATTTTTTTTGCAGGTTGTTGATTATTGATTTCTGTTGCAGGAACTATGATTCGATTATTTAAAGTAAAGGAAAAGCAGAAAGAAAATTCTTTAGCTAATGGCGGAAGGCCTCCTGTAAAAAAGCAAACAGCTGGGGAATTACGTCTTAATAAAGGTTTTCTTATGTCTTGGAAGATTGCCTTTCTATTCACTATTTTGGTTGTTCATTAAAGAAGATCAATTTTCTGTTCTGGTATGTCTATGTTTTAGAAATTTTTTCAATCAACCAGAGGAATATGATGAGTTGATGAGAGGAGATGGATTGAATCAGTTAGGAAATTTTGTAGTAAAGAAAATTAGAAATGTGTTTTTGATTACTTTTTCAGGTTAAGAGAGGAATTTGAGTTGATCTAGGATCAAACTATAAGAACTGGTTTAGGATAACAGCTGAAATTTTGCGACAGTCACGTTACATGTTTATGATCTCGAAGACTAATCACTAATGTGCATTTGGTTTTATATCCGATGATCAGAATTTGTATCGGTCTCATTTCTTTACCACTTCTTTTTGTAGTATCATTTACATTTCATGGTTTTGCCAGATTGGAATTATATGGAATGAAAAGTTTACACAGTTATTCATTGGCAGTCATTGCTTTGTCTTCCCAATTTTTATCACTTTACGTTAATACCTGTGATTCTTTTATAACTCTTGGCATTCTATTCTTTCAGATATCGCTGAGCTGAACCTACCTCAAACTTGCACCATAGAATTCCCTAACGGAAAGGATGATTTGATGAATTTTGAGGTCTCGGTGAAGCCTGATGAAGGATATTACAGGTAGGGATTTATTCCCTATATCGAAAGGATGATTTTCTTTTATGATGCCTCATGTTACTGGGATTTATTCAAATAAGAACATTTGCATCTATATCTGTGGCCTTTCATGCTTCTTGTTTGTTCGTTTTTTCTCTTTTAATTCATATATTGCCGTAGTCATTTGATGGATAGATTTCTTTTTCAACTTTTGTTACAGAGATGGTAAATTTCTGTTCACATTCCAAGTCCCCCCCATGTATCCACATGAGCCACCGAAGGTTAAGTGCAAGACCACGGTAGACCATCTGATCCCATTTATTTTCACTGAGATGGCCTCTCTTTTTTCTTCGGTTTATGTTTTAAGTTTTTCTGCATCTAATTTTCAGGTCTTCCACCCGAATATTGACTTGGAAGGAAGTGTTTGCCTCAATGTCTTACGAGAAGATTGGAAACCTGTGCTTAATATAAACACTATTATTTATGGATTGACTCATCTATTCACAGTAATACTGGATATATCATACTTTTCAGTGAATGCTTTTGATTATTTTGAGCTCATCTGACATCTGAAATCTGATGTTCAACTCTTTTTCTTTAATACCAAATGCAGGAACCGAATCCTGAGGATCCGCTTAACCACGAGGCTGCTAAATTGTTGAGGGACAACCCGTATGAATTTGAGTCAAATGTGAGATTCGCCATGGAAGGGGGGCGTGTAGGGAATACTTGGTATGCAAGGTGCATTGAAAATCCATACGACTAAGTGCCAATGAACCCAACTTATCAATGCTTGAATGCTCCTTCATTGTAATGTATCTGCAATTAGACATTATGACAAACTGTGTTTCTACTGTAACTTCTGCTCTGTTGTCTCTCACCCTCTCTCTCTTTTGTTTTTTTTTTCAGTTATTATATCTTCGATGTAGCACAAATGATTATCAATTATTTTAGGATTTGATTATATTGATTTGAATCTGGTTTCATTAGTAGTTAAGTTTATTTTTATTACAAATTATAGGCACTGTAGCCTTTGAGATTTTGAGTAGTTATGAAGTTTCAGTTATTTGTGTGTGACATTTGCTGGTATTCTGCATCAATCAATAGCAGCTAATCTCTACCTTGTTTCGTTTATCGATTTTTGCTGCAATGCTTACACTCGCTGCATCACTTGGTCAATAACATTTGAAATGGGGTTTGCATATCCAGATTAATCTCTCACTAGCTTGGAAATGAGTCCTTGCTGTGTTTGTTGTAACGATATCGGCCTGTAGATTATGCAGTTCAATTGCTATAGTGTCTTCCACTGTATACACAAATCTAGTTAGGTGTCAAAATTAGTCTCAACATAGCTTTATTACATAAAAATCATAGAAGTGTCATTCTTTGCAAAATTCTGTTAACACCAATCTGCATACATGTCAGCTGAAGTTCATCTTCAGTTCTTCTTCTTTCAATGTGGCCATTTTAGCATTCTCACGATCTCGCCTAAAAAACTTATACAAGGGAGTGTAAAACAAGCAACACAGACCAAATGGAACTACCATCATTGAAAGAAGCCCTTGAGACAAAGCATGAGCCTCCCGAACAGACCCTTTAACTGGATCGATAGATTTGGAATCATAGCCGAACATCTTCTCAGAAAGAATTCCGACCAAGGGAGCAGCAAAAGAAGAGAACGAGGTTTCAAAAGCACGGTCAAAAGCATAGATCATAGTTCGGTGTTTCATGGGGACAACCTCGGCAAACATAGGTGCATTTGCAGCAGTGCCATTCCAGCTGATGATTAAACCCATAAAAAGAAGAGTGAAAGCAAAGGTGTAATAGCTGTTCACTGATTGTGGGATCACTTTAAGAAGGAACCATGAGAAAGGAATACCCATGAAGGCACTGAACTGTGCACACATAATCCGGCCAGAGTGAGGGTAGTTTTGTGAGATTCGATCTGCTATCAATCCACCAACGAATGACCCGATAGCACATCCCGCGGCAAAAACACTTAAAAGAGCTGCTGTACTACTATGATCAAAACCTGCAAAGACGATAAAAAAATGATCATACATCAGAAAGTAAACAACTGTAATTGATCAAATCTCAATGTAGTTCCCTCTCTTTCAACATAACTGAAATGAAGTCTTAGCACCAACAATATCTAAAGATGAAATTGCATACTGACCAATTAATTCGAACCACATGGTAAAGAACACCATGGCAGTCCACGGTAGTGAACCCACGATGCCCTGCAAGACAATAACTTGAAATGTTGGCACTTTGATAACAGCTTTCGTGGCAGTCCAAGATTCGATCCAAATGGATGATACGCTCCCATTACTCTTTTCTATCAACTCATCCCTGCAACAAAAAGATGCTAGTCACCAATCACAGATATGATATATGAAAGTAAATGGCAATCAGACACTAAAGAGATGACAATCTAAGATCAGTACCTATCGAAATTTTCGCCAGTAGTATTTGTTTTCTTTGGGTCAACAACGAATGAGAAAACAAGGATTCCTATCAACACGCTCAACGTAGACATCAGAATGAAGGCACAACGCCATCCAGGCACACCGAAGTACTGCTGGCCAGCCATAATTGTTGCCAAAACACCACCTCCTATGCCACCTATGGTACCGACAAGGCTTAGCAACCCAAATCCTGCCCCCCTCACACCATCCTTGTAGCTATCAGCGATAAAAGACTGGAGTGCTGGTATCACAATCGCCAGTCCAAAGCCGTTTATTGCTCTCCAGAATGCAACCTGCATGAATTGCTGGCTTGCGCCTACTGCAGCAGTGGATAAGGCCCAGCAGAATATGCCCATAGTTAGAACTGTAGGCCGGTCATAGTTAATAACAAGTACACCGGCTAAGGGTGATGTCAATCCCTGCACGAAGTTCCTTATAAATGTGAGATACCCCAGATCAGATGGCCCAGCATTAAAGGCTTCACTAACTTCTTTGTAAACAGATGGGAGGAGATTTTCGTCAGCACGCTCCATTATAGCAGCCAGATTGATTAAGATCAGAGAAAGAGAAACTCCAAAAAACGTTCTTGTCCTGTCAATGTAGAGAGTAAAACCATTCAACACAGAGGAGCCGAATGGATTGAAAAAGCCATAGTATATGATCTTTCTAGCATAAAAGTGATTTGCATAACACGGCAGGATACAAGCAGATGTTATGTTACTGGAATCTATGTAGGCAATAGCAAGGACTACATTATCCAACATCATCACATTGAAGACGACTGGATAATGCAACGAATGAGAGCTATAAATTTGGTACAACACTGAATTCATCCAAGTTCATTAGCAAAGAGTTCCAACAGAACATCAAGATTCGAGTCAAGGAAAGTTATGTGCAGAAAAAATCCAAAAAAATCACTAGTTTCAGTTCTTGACAATCAAATTGATCAGATTCGTAAGGAATATGCTTCGAAGATTCAAAAGACTATTTGTATATAGATGAATATAGAAGCAATACTTGTAATATAGCCATGAGAAATTCTCTACTTATGAACTTGATATACTTTGTAAAAACTATAGATGGTCTACCAATCATTTCTCATTATACTCATGCCATATTGGAGCTGAACCTTTTAAACGCAAAGTTTGAGTTGCCAGATCTGGAAACTAACAGAGTAATTAACAGATACAAAAAAAAATTCCCTCTATTTCCTGATCAAAAAATTCTATGGCAATCACCTATTCACCGATTAATACCAATCAAATAGTGATTATTAATAGATTTAGCAATTAAAAAAAAAAAAAAAAAACAGAAATAGAAACAGAAACAAAGCAAAAACATTTGAAGAACTCACTTCATAGCGTCGAGATGTCTGCGAAACGATGACTTGGATCTCAAAACACCAAATCTGTGATTTGTCCGACTATGGCCCATGGATCAACAACACAACACCCCAACAAAACCGGAACGAGAATAGGTCCCTAGAATCTACGTCCGATCTCCGACACCCACTTGCGTTGTTGTGACAATAAATTCTTGCCATTCGAAGACTTTCCGGTTTCCAAAAATCACCCCAGAAAATCAGCTTTCAAACAAGATATATTTTTAATACTATTTATATATTAATTATCAAACACTACACAACCGTTGCGTACGAAATCTGTCAAGACGCAAAAAGTCAAAATCCTATCTTTTTTTTTATTATTCTGTCTTTGTTCTCTCTTTCAATTTATTTATTTATTTATTTTTATTTTTATTTTGTGTTTTTGTTTGTGATTGGTTAAAATGTTTGCAGATCATTGGATCTAAAACATCATAAAAAATGGGTGGGTGAGTTCCAGTGTCTGTGTGTGTGGCATTGGCTTCGAACTTCCAAGGTTGTCGCAAGACACAACACTTTCTTTTGTCCCTTTCTTTGACTTTATCCGTATGGACCGTATCTTATTATTAGCATGTGATAAGAATATGATGATAAGGGGTGAAAGTGTGAAACGACGTGGTATCATGTTACTGAGTTTTTTTTTTTTTTGATTGGATCATGTTACTGAGTTACTCCTATTAAATTCGATTCATTTTGGAGATTTGAGCCAAAAAAAAAAAAAAAAAAGTTTATTTCATTTTATTTTATAATCAAAATTAGATTATATTTTGAATATCAAGATGTAAATTATTATAATAATTATAAGTGAAAATAATGTTTCAAGACCTTTAACGTCGACGATCTGAGGTTGGCCCGGTATTAAAGCCCCTCACACCCAAACACACCATGAGATTGTGGGTTCGAATCTCTTCCCCTTTTTTTATAAAACCTTGAATTATTATAATATTTTATTTTTTTCAAATAAGAGACCTTTAATGTCAAATATATTTATTACACCCTCAATGTTATTTAGTGCTAAAGGACGCAAACTCAATCTAGTAAAGTTTTGATTCCAGTCGCCATACCATATTATATATATATATAAAATAAATAAATAAAAGATTCATACTAGACCCGACGCCAGTTTTATTTTTTTGGTAAGAAGGAGGGCAAGAGCCCAGCAAAAAAAGAAAAACTAGTAAATAGGAACAAGCCTAGCAACATCTAGACCATTTAAACATATATAAATTTCAAATGCTGCATGCCATATATATTGCCATGCTTTTTGCTTTCTCAAATTTTGGTGTTATTTAATTAGTTGGGGGCCTGCAGGGGCACATGCAAAATAATAAGTGCTAGAAATTTAATTTTAAAAAGGCTTCATTGTAAAGGAATTTGGATCCTCTGCTAAGTTGATTTTTATCTTGTCCTATATAGATCTGTTGACGTGTGTAATCAATGGCTGTCATTTATTATTTTATTTATTTCATTTTCATTATTTTTAAATACAAAGTCCACAAGTCGGCTTGTGTTTATGTTGTTTTTGAAATGCTTGCTAATTTGGTGGAAATAATGGCTCCCAAATTTACAAAAGATGCCACTATTAGTCTAGTTTCGGCTGGGCACATGTGACATGTTAGTTTGTTTAATTTCCATTGTCTTCATGTCTTCAAATTTCAATATAATTTTTTGTTTATGGGTTTTGCAGCACCACCAGCAATTAACAACCAAGAAAATCCCACATCTCACGTCGGATAAATAAGAAAAGTGGAGAGAGGTCTAACTTATATAAAAAGGAGAAGAATGCAAAGGAAAATATACTTACTTGGACAAGAGTTATAGGCCACGGCCCAATACTTTACAATATTCTTTCTAACGGTTTTTTTTTTTTTTTTTAAATAAAATGTTATTTTTTTTGTAAAAAAAAATTCAGTTCAAAACAACCGGAACCGAACCCGAACCGGAACCGGTGTCAGGTCTAATTCATAGATAGACTTCAGACCTGCTTGATTTTTCATTGGATACTTAATGGCACTTAATGTATACCATTAAATTGTTTCGTTTGATTTTCTAAGTGATAAAATGACGGAATGAGTTCATAAAATCATTGATTATTAAAAGTAAAATTTTTCTCACTTTTCACTTAACAACAAATCAACTCAATATAGATCAATTTATTACTTCCAAATTTATCATCACAAATCTTATACAATTTCCAGTTTTCTCTTCTTTCACAACTCTTAACCATATTAATATTTTTTTTCTTCTCACAATTTAAATAATTTAGCAGCCATAAAATCTAATTTTTTCAAGACTGCAAAATCTCCATTTGAATCCAACGTTTTTTAATTGTATTCAACCCTATTTCAACTTCTATTCATATTCCGGTAAGGACTTTTTTTTTTTCCTCATAATTTGATTAGTTTTATAATATGTGATTGGAGAAAATCAGCACCAAAAATAAAAAAAATAAAATAAAAATAAATAAAAGGGTTTTGCCAACAAACTTAAACCAACTTAAATATAAACTACATGCACTTTACATGTGTTGCAGGCGAAATGATATCATTTGTATATGCCCAGATGAGATACTCCCAAATTCGACATTAATTTTGTTAATTTACATATATATAGTTGAATTATGTCTGTTTGTGGTATATTTATATGGCATGTCAACATTGATAGGGCAAATAGATTTCATTATAAATGTATAATTATATTATTATAATTTCACATATAAACACTGTACACATTATTAGTGGCTTACTTTAACCCGTTGTTATTTCTTAAACTAAACTTCAATTAACTTGTTCAATTTTTATACTTTAAGGCGTTATATTATATTGGGCAATTTTTTTATTTATAAATTTGTTATTATATTATTTAATTACTGCTTTTAGTTGTCTAAAATATATTAAAATGTAAATATATAACAAATAATAGTTGAAAGGGCATAGATGTAGAAGTATTTATTTTCAGAAATTTGTAACTTAAAAAAACAAACAATTGATCACTTATATTCGGTTTCCAGTGAAAAAATCAAATATGTTATTCAGTTTTCAGTTTTCAATTTTCAGTATTATTCAGCACTATCAATCTTCAGACGAAAAATCAAACGCAACCTTCATCAATTTCAGAGGAGCTAGGTCCAAAATTTCAATAGTATTTTGGGCCTAGATTTCACTGTTAATATACAACCCTATTGTTTTGTATGTGCACCCCAACAATATTGACTTCAATGTTTAGATATAGAAAGCCGATAAGCCATTAAACTTTTCTCTCTCTCTCTCGGTTAAACAAGAAGCCCATAAGAAAGGGCCAAAAACTTAACTCAAGGCCCATTCTCTGTTTGAAGTACTTGGATGCTCGATAACCCGCATTATAACTCATATTTTGGTGGGCTGAGACCCGACTCGACCCGACCCAACCACATTTTAAATGAAATATTATGTTACTGTGTACCCTTAATAGGACACATTTCCAAATTTTGGAGTTGGTGCAATTTTATTTTTTACACTATATATGTGAACCTATGAATAAATAGCTAGGTTAATCATGGTTATAATATATATATATATATGGGTGGTTTTCTAGTAAAGATGTCCTAAAATTATAAGTTAAGAACGTCCAACCATAGCCACACATTCATATTGGGTGTGGGTATTTGTTGATGTGGGGCTGTGGGCCCACTGTGAATGTGTAGCTGTGATTAGACGACCTAACGAGAGAAGTATTATATATATATATACAATTTTTCTATTATCAGTTCGAACTGATAAAAGATATATCAGTTCCTTGTATGTGGGTCATTGGATTTAAATACTTTAACTTGACTGCATGCACTTGTCAAAGCTCTTTTAAATCCAATGACCTACATGAAAGACAGTATATATATATGCAGAAATTCTATTATCAGTTCGAACTGACAAAAGTTATATCAGTTCCTTGCATGTGGGCCACTGGATTTAAATACTTTGACTTGGCTGTATGCACTTGTCAGTCAAAGTATTTAAATATAGTGGCCCACATACAAGAAACTGAGTTCGAACTGATAATAGAAAGACTATATATATATATATATATATATATATATATATATATATATATATATATATATATATATATTTAATTCATGCTATATATAAAAATTAGTTTATTATAGATAAATAACTAATGAGAGGCTCGTGAAAGGTGTAGCTGTTTACTTTGTTTGCACTGCAAAAAGTCCCACCCACGTGAGGCGTGTAGCACTAATATCTATGTCAAGAAACAAACGTTCCCATTGGAAGGTTCCCGTAAAGACCTTTTTGACCTTGAATGCCGAGAGTTATTACTACAACGATGGGCTCCTTTTACAACGGGCGTATTCGAACTTTGAAGATTGGTTAATTCAATTTAGATTTTTGATTAAAATTGTGAAATGAGAAAGAAATTCAGATAAAAAAAACGAATAATTTTTTTATAATATTTAAAAACATCTGTGACATCTCTCGTGACTTTTCTTATTGTTTATTATATATAAAATATTGAGAAATTATGATTTATATACCATCCTGCAGCAATTTTGTTATTTATCTATGACGGTTTACCAAATTTCCAAAATTTCAAATTTACGAAAATGTTTGAAGTGACTAGTTTAATTTGTTAAAAATCCAAGATAAGATATTATAATTTGAGGCAGCATATGGTCGATCATGTAAATGTGAGCCATGAAGGAGGGCAAAAGTGTACATTTAAAATTAAGGTTATTAAATAGATAGTTTTTTTTGTTGGAGTAATGAACCCCCACGTGCTCTCTTCTAACAACGAAGACCAATGAGAAAAAAGAGTACAGGACCATCCATGATCCATCTTTAGGACAAGAAGACACCAACCTCAAGTGGTCCCCACATCACCCCTCCTACAGGCCCACCATCCCGACCCACACGTGCGGGCAGGTCTCGACGTCTCGTTGCCTTCACGACTATGCCAGCTTAACCTGTCCCGTCTCCTTCAATCTTTCTACGTTTAGCTGGAACCGCACGTGCTCATCCCCACGGGTCACGACCCATTGAATTTAGACTTGTTCCCTTTCTTGTATAATAAATTAATAATACTAGTCTTGATATACGTCACTGTTTAATATTTAATTAACGATCACTCGAACTTGGTTCCCAATCCAAGCCGCTTAGAAGAAGCCGGTAATTTTTTTATCAAATTTTATCAATACAAATCGGTATTTTGTCAAATTTTTGCATTGGATGGACATTAATTTTTTAAAAAAATTAGCATAGTTCTACCTGAAAATATCCTAATTAATAATGTTTTAGATTCAATTGAAAATAAATTTATATACGAATGTTTTTCCATTCATGATTCCCATAAACAGTATTTTTAATTGAAACAATTTTTTTTTTTTTCGATTAGCAGGATATAGATGTGTGACATCCCATAATTAAAATAGGGTAGATAACCAATCATGTGTTGGTGTGAGTGGTTCGGCACTCTCATCCCTTAAGTAAGGTCGTGGGTTCAACTCCCCTTGTGAACGGAGCTACACATATTGGGAGCACTTTACCCCTTAGTGGGCCGACCCGGTGCGAGTCCGGATTAGTCAGGGTGTGGTCTGGGCTGATTGCACCGTATGGTGGATCCGTCCCACACGGAAACCGGATGGTGTAAACCAAAAAAAAAAATAGGGTAGATAAATTATTATAAATATTATATAGAGCCCCGTCTTGTAAAAGGAATCGATGGCTAGAGCCTTGAGCCAAGCCAGTACAAAAAGGCTGTGGGGACCACAATCACGTGTTTGGCTCGATCTATGACACGTTAAAGAGTGTGTGGTCCCTACAAGCCGGTGGGGTTACTTTATTTAACCCCAACTCTTTTTTTTTATTTTAATTTTTTTTCGAAATTAATAAATTATACAGGTCACACGTGTGGAGCCAACTGAAGCTACAAAAGCACGCACCGTGGTAGTGTTTTCATGATTTGAAAATGTGAAGAGGTGGGGTGTTGGTGGGGTCCACGTGGGCCCCACATTTCGTAGCTCGTGGTTTGTCCGCATCTAGACCGTCAAACTTAACATTACGTCAGTCTTTA
Organism: Acer yangbiense; assembly: GCA_008009225.1. NCBI lineage: Eukaryota > Viridiplantae > Streptophyta > Magnoliopsida > Sapindales > Sapindaceae > Acer > Acer yangbiense. The sequence continues at coordinate 3,843,742 of CM017766.1, forward strand.
CCTCAAATACCGGAGAGAAGGCATCTTCTAGCATTCATCACCTGCTAGAATTGCTACCGCACGGGCGGTCACATTTTAAGAAGCTTGAAACCTAAATTATTGAACGTCCGATGGAGCAGCGATTTGATCGGACGGTCTAGAGATTGAGGGTTTCAGGACTCTTACCGTATGAGTGAAATGATCTAAGTTTTAAATTCTCTTAGAGTTTTTTTTTTTTTATTTGTTAATTATTTAGATGTTTCGAACGCATGCCTCATAAACAAAAATATTAATAAATGTATTGTATTGAAAAAAAAAAAGTTTGTTCATTACTTTATTTAACTAGGATTGCATTTGAATTGAGATTTAAATATTTTAAATTCGATTTTCATTTTTATTTAGGGTAGAAGTTGAATTTGAAACTTTAATTTTGTCTAAATATACAAGATTGGACTAAGTCAATTACGTCATCTGAGCCAATATGAGCGTAGCTTAGCCGGTAAATGGACGAGTTTGAGGTTCGGATAAATGTCTACAAGTTCAACGGCTCACTTCAAAAAAAAAATAGATGGTCCAATATTAATAAATATTGTTAAAAAAAATTACGTCATTTGATTCAAGTTTTTTATAAATATTTGTTACTTATCAATAATGGAGAGCAATAGAGTAAAGCAAGGTTATAGCTTATGTTATTTATGTTCCCAAATCTCTTAAATAATCTCCAAAACCATACCGTTTTCCAGTGAAATAAATTACATTTGACTGGTCATCATATATTTTATATCCATTTGCATGCAATTTCCAGCATCAAATTACCTCATTAACCCACGTCGCTTTTCTCTGATCAGAAAGTTCTCAAGCTTATTGTCCATATAAGAATTACTCTGTTTTTTTTTTTTTTTTTTTGTGATGTGATGAGGCAGCGATTATCATCATCTCCAAAAAATTGATCATCATCTCTCAAGTCATGTCAGAGAAGAGAATCAGAGCAGAGAACAGAACAGTAAGTAAAGTACCCCTATAATGTAGGGATTCCAGTTTACTAAAGGCTTTTTTATTTTGACTATTCACTGACATCCAGGTAGAAAACACATGACACAGTGTTGAGGTCATAGATTCTCTTTCTCTGTAATTTTCCTACAACCAATCAGAAAAAATCAAAATAAAAAAGGCACAGTTTTTCATTGTGATTTTCAGTTACTTGTTTCAAATTAAACCATCATTATATATGTACCTGCAGGCTTCAATTTTAGCCAATTACATGTGAAGAATTGAAATTATAAAAAAAATACATTTACGAGATGAGGTTAATTCAATGATAAAACATCTCATACCTGTATTACAAATCTACGATGCTGGTTCGAGTCATCCTCTCTAGAAAAATTACAACCTTTTTTATAAATATTGTAAGATGGTCTATGAAATATTTCAAAATACATATTTTAATGCTAATCTATGCACTTTAACTTTGATTTTCTTTATTTTATCCAATTTTTGGTGTTAGGATGAAAAAAAAACTTGGTATTCTAGTTATTCTTTTAAGGAACAATTTCTTTTTAATTTTTTCTTTTATATTATTTCTTATGTACAATTCAAGTTAAAAAAGAATCCTATTAAAATTTATAGGTTAGAGATTTAATTCTTTAATAAATGTGTCACCGGTCGCCTCTTTTTTAATTATATATATATAAAAGATAGAAACACAAATGTATATTGTATAAATTCAAACCTCCACCAATAACATAAAAGAGGAGGTGCATAATGTCACCACCTGTATAAAGTTAAAAAAAATAAAAAAAAATAAACTTCTATATAAATTACTTGAAGTGAGTTAAATCCAACAAACTTTTGGGTTAAAAATTTGATGATTACATGAATGGTCAACTTTCAAATCATAATCACAAAAGATATGATTAGCTCTAACTCAAATGGAAAAAATGAAAGAAGCACGAAAATGGAAAGGCCTAATGAAATGTTTCAACTCCCTAAAAAGGCTTTATTTTCTAAAATACCCTTTTTTGGGTTAAAAATTCACTTCATCAAAACTTCCTATAAGTAAACAATATAAAAATAATAATAATAATAATACAGTCTGAAAAGGAAAGAGATAGATAGAGAAAGAGAGAAGACTAAAAAGAGAAGAAGAATCTGAAGAAGCAACAAGCGCTTTGCTTTGCATTTTTTTCTTCTTCTACAAAACTTTTATCAAAGAAAAGCTCTCTTCTCGTGAGCTCTCTAGACTTCATTTTTTTTCTCCTTCTCTAACCCTTCAAGAAAACGCTGCCAATTAAACAGAGCTTGTGTTGTGTCTGTGTTAAGGTGGAGGAGATAGAGACTTTAAAATGACAACGGGAGGATCGGGGAGGTTACCGACTTGGAAGGAGAGAGAGAACAACAAGAGGAGAGAGAGAAGGAGAAGAGCCATAGCTGCTAAGATATATACTGGTCTCAGAGCTCAGGGAAACTATAAGCTACCAAAACATTGTGACAATAACGAGGTCTTGAAAGCTCTCTGCTCTGAGGCTGGTTGGGTTGTTGAAGAAGATGGTACTACTTACCGCAAGGTTTGCTTTTTTTATTTGTTTGTTTATTTAATTTATTATCCTTTTTGAGGTTCTTTTCCTGATCTAAACTTGTATTCAATTTTAAAGTTAATATCTTCTGTATATTATCTGTGTTTGTTTTCATTTCTTTTCATAGATCTGCATCCATAGACACTTTGGTTTCAGATTTAGGTTTCGTGTTCATATGTGGAAACGGGTTTTTATTACTTTTCACCCTTTTTTTGTTTTTGTTTCATAGATCATCTTGAAGTTTGGCTCTGTTTTTTTTTCCTGAGTTGTGTTTGATTAAAGCAATTTGTGGGGTTTCTGGGTATTCACCGGAGAAGAAAAGTTTGATCCTTGTTTGTCTTTCTATGGAATCCAAAACAAAAAGTTGTTTCTTTTGTTGAAAAATTATTGAGGTCTTTTACAATTGTCTTCATGTTTGGATCCAGCAATGAGAAATGATTAGAGTTAGAGTTGTTTGATTTGCTTGGTTTATGAGGAAATTTGTTTACTTTGTGAAGAGAATGAATGAACTCTGAATTGCCAATTTGCCATTTTCTCTGAAACTGATTTACCATCTGCACTTTGCCACACATTTGTTCATAATCATAGAAAATTGAATAGCAAAAAAATGGAAGTTTTGATTAAAATGCATTGATTTATGCTCTCACTAATGTGTCTGCTACTCTGTTATTACAGGGATACAAGCCACCCCCAACTCCACATGAAATTGGTGGTGCATCTACAAACATCAGTGCTTGTTCCTCTATTCAACCAAGCCCTCAATCTTCAGCTTTCCCTAGTCCAGCCCCCTCCTACCATGCCAGTCCAACATCATCTTCCTACCCGAGCCCTACTCGTTTCGATGCAAATCCATCAACGTACCTCCTGCCATTCCTTCGAAACATCGCTTCAATTCCCACAAATTTGCCTCCTCTTAGAATATCCAGTAGTGCACCTGTAACCCCTCCACTATCATCTCCAACTTCTAGAGGTACAAAGCCGAAGGCTGATTGGGAATCCCTAACGAATGGCTCGTTAAACCCCTTTCACAATCCCCTTTTCGTGGTATCTGCTCCTTCTAGCCCTTCGCGTCGCCACCATTTTACGCCTGCTACAATACCTGAATGTGATGAGTCTGATGCCTCTACGGTGGACTCTGGTCGTTGGGTCAGTTTCCAGACTGTTGGAACCCCAGTAACAGCCGCGGCAGCCCCTCCTTCGCCTACTTTTAATCTTGTCAAAACAGCTGTTCAACAACAAAATTCATTTAAGGACACAATTGTTGGACATGGAGGGCTATTCTGGGGGGTTGCAGCAGCAGAGAAGGAAAGGAATTCGGAATTCGAATTCGAGAGTGAGAGAGTGAAACCATGGGAAGGTGAGATGATTCATGATATAGGTGTGGATGAATTGGAGCTAACACTGGGTAGTAACAAGACTCGCGGATAAGTTATCCATTAAAACCAGTCTTGAGGCAAAAAGCTTGGAATGTATACAGATTTTTCGTAGTGCATTCTCCATGTCCCTTTTTTCAATCTATAAGCCAGTCTTCCATGGCATCAATTTGGAGGTCTTTTCTGACTTCTGTTACTAATGAAGACCTTGATTTCATAGTAGAGTTTTATCTTGTATTTTTTTTTTCCTTTTTCATGTGTATAGTTTTCAGTCTCAATAACCCATTACAGGAATCTAAACCTATCAGATTCCTTAGAGCAAAATTGAAAATTTGCAGTTAGGCTTCATGGAGGAGCTTCATTTGTGAAATCCACATGTGGGAAGAAAAGACTCGATCAATTGATATTAGGGAGGATATATTTTCATATTATATTATATTATTTATTTTTTTCTTGTTTATGTTTACATTCTGATAGTCTTCCATGCTTGAAAACAGAGAAATTCTGCAGAATCCATTAACAATTTAACATACAACCAAAGAAGAAGGGGCCAGGAGAAGTGAATTGAGAGATTGAAATGAATTTAAAAGTGATTTTTTTTTTTTTTTTGTTGGGCACAACAAGTTGGGACTTTCTCTGTTGTTTGTTATCCACTTAAGTCAATACTTCAACTTTTAAGCAATTGATTGGCTTCTGAGAAGTCAAAAAAAGCATCTTAGAATGAAACCCACTGGGAGGGTCCCCAGTCCCCTGGCCCTAACCCATGTGATATGTTGTTTATAGTAGCATGTGACCTATATGACATGCTTGATGTTGTAAGATACCAACCATTTCTTTCAAATACTTTGGTTTTCTCAATTATTAATGATGTGTTTTTTGACCAAACAGAACCCTGTTCATGTATCATTTATTTCATCCATATCCGATGTAGTGGAACCGGTGACAATGTTTCTTATAATATAATGGGGTGAAATGTATTGATATCCCATGTAAGTTTGTAATCTTTTTCCAAAAATCATTTTGACAATTTTGTCAAAAAGATATATAATTAAAGGAAATCAAAAGATTCTGGAGGATATGACTTTTATGTTTGTATTCTGCTTGAATCAGCTGTCTTTAATGATTGTCATTTACTTTATCACCACTGGAGCTCTGGATTTCAATGTAACAAGCAATCATGAATCATCGAACTAGTGTAAAAAAGAAAAAACCCATTTGCAGTAACTTCTTCGCTTACAAGATCAATTGAATACCACAAGCCAATCTTGCATATATAACTTCGATCTTGGGCTGAATCACTTTCTTGTTCCAGAGTCTAGTTCCTGGGATGTTGAGGCCCAGAGTTGAGTTGGGTTCTGACATCAACCTGAGAAATGGGCCTTGAAATGCGTCGACTCTTTTTCATTGTTAGAGTTAGCACTTCATGATCATGGTCTCCGGCTCTCTCATGAATCATGATTGATTTGTGATTATAAAGTGACTTGTAAAGTTGTAATTCATCTAAATTGGCTGTTCTGTAATATAACTTTTTAACAATATCGAACTTGGAATTTTAGTTGATATAAGCTCCGTCTTTAATACAAATGGATCCAACATTATTTTACTTTTAAAGTATCTGTCTACTACAAGCTCCTTTAGTTTGTTTGCTTTGTATCTCTACAATTTGACATGAACTTAGCTATCTCATATTCGTGTTATGATAGTCAAAATCTATTGATTAACTTTTTGAGAAGTTGTTTTTATGATATCTATATGGTGACAATCATGTTAAGACTTTTAGAGAAAGTCAATTTTTGTTATTGTTTGAGTTGAAATACATAGTCTTTAGTTTCTTAAAATCGACACACCTATAACTTGTAGTCATGAGGACTTATAAGCCAAGAGGACTCATAAAAAGGGTGAAGGCCTTGCATTTGATGAAAATAGCTTGCGAAGGTATCTCTATATCATATTGCTTGCTTTCTTATCTTTTCATCTCTCAACTTATTGTGTATACCACTTCATGAAGCATGTCATACTTGAGTACTAATATAGTGTTTATATGGTCCTCGTTGACAGTTGCCAGTCTAAGATCTTTTGGTGATAATTGTTCACATTGATCTTAATCATAATGTGTGTTACTGTTTATATGATTGTTGAGTGGCAAGTTTTGAAAAATATACTTCATATTCTTTGAAAGCTACTCTTTTTAGAAGTAGAGATCTTAAGTAAGTCTCTTTACTTGCTTTTTGATCATGTGCTTTTAAGCCATAAAACTTGGTTTCAAAATGCACTTGCTTCTCTTATATACTTGGTTAAGTGTGTTGAGTTTGATTAATATAAGTAAGGATACAACTTGTTTGCTTTGTTATGGCTCAAGTTATGGCTCAAATTGAAACCAAGAACAGACAAGTAAATTAAGTATGCAAAAAGTAAATAAACACACACATAAATACAATATTTTAATGAATTTTATTTATTATTATTTTTAGTTCATTCAAAATGAATTTAAACGTGATAATAAAAATATATAGGTTGATTTTCTGCTAAAATTACGTTAATTCAATTAATCTTTTATAAAAAATATTACAATAATTCAAGATTTATGGGTAAAAGACAATCTCAAACCCACAACATCATTGGTGTAAATAAGAGGAGCAAACCATTGGACTAACCTCATGTTATTTCCATGTGAATTCAATTATGATAATAGGTACATGGCTTTTGGGTTCAATTATGCTCGAACCTTCAATACCATCAAACCAACTAACGGCAGTGCTACGTTCAGGTTGTTGACCGGTGGATAGGAACCGAGTCTCTGGTGATCGGTGAAGAGCTTGAGATACCCAAGTTCGTGTATATAGCTAGTCATCTAAATTGGCTGTTCTATAACTTCTTTACAATATCGAACTTGGATTTTTTTTTTGATATTATAAACTGTCTTGGACTCTTGATAAAAATGGATCCAACACTAGTTTACTTTTCAAGTGTCCGTCTACTACAAGCTCATTTAGATATGGCTTAAATTAAAGGACAAGGGTCCTCTGCTGAACTTCCCATATGCTGAACAATACTGACCTTTTAAGGATCTAGAGACATATGACTTAAAAAACAATGTGTGGTTGAGATTGCTTCTTTAACTAATTCTTTTATGTAAAATTTAAAACTACACCGTATTTTAAAACCAAACCTAGCCGACATAAGCTAAATTCTATATAAAAAAAATGTATCGTCTTCTTCTTCTGTTAGTCGGCTCCATTCTGGTGTTGTGTTCTCGAATCAACATAAGCTAAATTCTAAAAAATTTGCTTTTAGAGTCTTCATCTTCTCGAATCAATCTGAATTCCGGTATTGTGTCTTCATCTTCTTGAATCAACCCAAATCTCTCTTAAAATCTCAATGAATTTGTATTTCTTCTTCTACATCTTCGAATCTTGAACAAACTCTCTCTCCTTCATAATCTGTAACTTGTTGTTTTTAGGATTTTTGTTTGGGGGGTTCTGATTTCATAAGAGAGAAGTTTTTTTTTTTGTTCTAATTTTATGAAGAAGCTAAAGTTATTGTTGTTTTGGGGATTTTTTTTGTTCTGATTTCATGAAGAAGCTGAAGTTATTGTCGATGTTGGAGATGCTGTACTCCCCAATATCAAACTCTCTCTCTCTCATTCATGTCCAATAAAAAACTTCAATCAAAATTACCTAAGTTGTTGTCAATATTTTTTGGAGTCCTTTTAATGTTGTTGTTAGGAGATATGGAAGTTGTTGCTTGTAAACAAAAGAGCCTAAACCAAATAAAATAATAATAATAAATCAGATTTTAGAGGAAGTTTCGGATGTCCAAAGACTTCACATCAACCATATGTTTATTCTAATCTTGCCAAAATCGAAGAGGAAACCGATTGTGTTTGTGCAGTTTGATTTGGAAATAAGAAAAACAATGATGGCCGATTGCAAGAATTGATGGCCGATTGGTAGAAGATGAAGATGATAATTTTTTTTTTTTTTTTTAGAATTTAGCTTATATAGGTTAGGTTTTAAAAAACGGTGTAGTTTTAAATTTTACTTAAAAGAATTAATTAGAAAATCAATTTCAACCACACATTTTTTAAAAAGCCACATGTCATTGGATCCTTAAAAGGACAGCATGGTTCAGCAAAGGATCCTTGTCCCAAATTTAAACCAAGAAAAGTGTTGACACCGAAATTTCGTCAGGTATACGCTTGAGACCACCATCCATGAGTTTATACACCACTATGGCTCTATTGGCCTCATGGGGTTGAGGCTAGTCTTGCTTATTAATATCACAGACTAATCTTGACTTCAACAGATATGGAAGGGAGGAGATAATGAGTATGGTGAGAAGAATCATGGAGGATGAAGAAGAAGGCAATGCAATTAGAAGTAAAGTGGATGAGATAAAACACAGTGCAGAGAGAGCTCGGGTCGAGGGAGTTTCCTTGTATAATGCACTTTCTTTTTGCCAAGCAGTGCCAGAGCAGAGCATCTACTTCAACAGCAAGCAACCCCAGGAAATGAAGGATCCATGAAATTGCCTTCAAAGTTTTTGGAACTAAATGCATTGCGGACCCTAAATGAGAATATCTTCAATGTGCTCTCGATCTTCACTGATCATAACATGGCTCTTGGCATGAACATCTAGTGACATTAAGTCATACTATATGACAATATGACATGATTTGAATGAGATCGACTAATGGATAAAAGTTTTCTCAAGCTAGATAGCACAACAACAAATCGTTATTGCTTCTTGTCTCTTAGCAATTATAGTCTGCCTCCACATTCAATCGAGGAAAATGTTATTTTGCATAATAGAGGAATCCAATTACCATATATCACATGAATCCTAATATTAGGATCGAAAACTCTGTAAATTTCCAACTCATACTAAATTGAGCTTATTTAGATAGATTTGTGTGTGTGTTTTATGTAATAAATATTGAACGTGCCATCTACAATGTCATTTCTGGTTGATTGATCATTTATAAGTAACAACCTACTCAATTATTTGTATACCATGGTGTTATACCCAAAAATTGGGACTACTGCCACTGGGCCAGTCTTGGAAAAATAAAGTTTACCCAGGTGCAAGAGCTTATAAACAAGCTCACCTTATTTGATAAAAGTTTCAACCCAAGTATGAAGCTTAGGAATTGGGTTGAAACTTTAGCACTCAACCAGGCCCAAGCATGTGAAGTCTCCCTGCATGAAACAAGTCCCATCAGAGAGTATGTCTCGGGCAAAGCCATGCGTAGAATCAGGATCATATTTCAGTCCTTGAAGGTCGACATTTTGGTCCTGACACATGCAACCTACATGTCACCCAACCAATGGTGTAGCACCTTCGAGGTGAGCCATGTGTCAACCAGACATATGACCAACCCAAAAGCAAGTATCAACTAGACTTTCGGCCACTTAACTAGTTTGCTGGCGTCAGCCGAAACACTCAATTATAGGCACTCAAACACATTTCCTCTGGTATAAATATGAGATCCAACCTCATATTCTAGGTACACATTTTCCTATTACATTTTCTTTCTTGCCATTTCTCTAGATTTGTATCTCTAAGACTTGGTACTGATTTGGGCGTCGGAGAGCCAAGGCCGACCACCCGTTGGCTCTTCGCTAATGTCCTCTTCGATCTCTTCTTTTGTTTCAGGCACAACAGTCACCCCAAAAACCATCGGAACTGCCTGAGCAATCCAAAACACCTATCTGAAGCTGAAACACACACAAACTCAGCCGTTCTTCAATTTTTTCCGTTGACTAGTTTATCAAACACCCTACGTGGCGGTGTGACTATTGATTATTAGTTTTACCCGTAAACACATGGCATACAAGAAAAATATACCAGATTTATCTAGTTGATGTGAAATTACCTTGATCTCATTTCCTCGATTTAATTATCTAACATTTGCATGGGTAAAAAATTAATTTAACTAAAATCTAAAGTTCCAACCAATAGCATGCAACGTAACTTCCTTGGTTCAGAAGATAATATTCAAGCTTTTTTTATTCTCTATATAAAAAGTTATGGTCGTCACCGGCCACCGGCTGTCATCAATTTACGGCTTTGGTGGATCCCACTCAAAACCTATTGACTGGTATTCCGATTTATGTTATTATAGCAAGTAGGATAAAAACAAAGTCATGCATGATGATGCATGAAATATAAATTTGAAATCGTTTAACAAGTGGTTACTTTGCATGCGTGAGTTTCAGTACATTTAACATCCCAAAAAAAAAAAAAAAAAAACATCTGGAGCTGAAATCGTTTAACAGGTTAAATCATACTATTATCTCATTGCTATGATGTGTTTAATTTGACTTTGTCAACTCTATCGGTCTATCACATTAGTACATTTTAAATTGAGAGAAAACTATAACTAGCCAACCAACTTATCATACTTTTGTTTTTAACCACTTTTAAATTTTTAATTATTAATAACCACTTTTTTAAAAAAAATTCAGTTTAGTACCATGAATTACCAGAGTACCCCTGAAAATAGTGTTTTTTAAACCTCGAAACAAACTTGAAATCACGACTAAATTGAAATACACAAACTTGAAATCATGCCTAAATGGAAATATCCAAACTTGAAATCATGCCTAAAATAGAAATATTCAAACTTGAAATCTGGACTAAATTGAAATTATGATAAGTTTTTTTTTTCCCCCCTTTCTTCTTCCTCTTCTTCTTCCCCAAATTCAAATTAGGTTTAGGTTTTTTGTTTGTTTTGCAGATCTATTCGCCGGCGATCGCGAAGCACAACGAGCCGCCGGGCGTCGTCGACCAAGCGCAATCCCGTCGCCGGCGAAGCAGTAGCCGTCGCACGAACCAGCAGTCGTCGCACGAAGCAACTGCCGTCGCACGAAAGCAGCGCCATCCCGTCGCACGAAGTGCGGCCGGACGTGGCCCAGAAGGTCGCCAGCGCTCGACGACACCTTCGTCGACGCTCGGCGACCCTCAAAAGCTTGCCGGCGAGGGAGATCGTGGGGAGAGAGACCAGAAGAGAGAGAGAGACCAGAAGAGAAAAGAGAGAGAGAGAGGGTGTTTGGGGACCCTTTTTATATGAGGGCTTTCTAGTAATTTCTCAAAAAAGTGGTTCATCCCATAATTAGATGGGTTAGTTTGGGCAATTTCCACTTTTTTAAATTTGTCACCGAATAATCCAGTGACTTCTATTTGTATTTGTCTAGATCAATTACTATTTGTACGGATCGTCAGATGTTTACTCGAGAAACATTTACTCCTGCAATCAGGGACGTACGGAGGCTATTGTCCCCTGAAGTTTTCAAAATTTCAAAATTTGACTATATGTCAATTTTTATAAAATCCATAATTTTCATATATTTATGCTTTCATCCCTATTTCATTTTTTGTTTTTTTTTTTGTTTTCTTATGTTAATTTTTTTTAATACAATTTTCTATATAAATCATACATTTAATGCTTGTTTTTCATGTATGAAGTCTTAATATTTTTCACTCAAATCACATAAAAAATACATTTGCTTCTATACACAGTATTTCTATCTATGTATCTTAAATATAAATGAAAATCGAATCATAAAATATAGGTGTGGATGAATTGGAGCTAACACTGAGTAGTAGCAAGACTCACGGATAAGTTATCCATTAAAACCAGGCTTGAGAATGTGTAAATGGAGGCAAAAAGCTTGGAATGTATACAGATTTTTCGTCGTGCATTCTCCATGTCCCTTGTTTCAATCTATAAGCCAGTCTTCCATGGCATCAATTTGAAGGTCTTTTCTGACTTCTGTTACTAATGAAGACCTTGATTTCATAGTAGAGTTTTACCTTGTATTTTTTTTCCTTTTTCTTTTTCATGTGTATAGTTTTCAGTCTCAAGAACCCATTACAGGAATCTAAACCTATCAGATTCCTTAGAGCAATATTGAAAATTTGCAGTTAGGTTTCATGGACGAGCTTCATTTGTGAAATCCACATGTGGGAAAAAAAAGACTCAATCAATTGATATTAGGGAGGATATATTTTCATATTATATTATTATTATTTTATTTTTCTTGTTTATGTTTACATTCTGATAGAGTCTTCCATGATTGATAACAAATTCTGCAGAATCCATTAACATACAACCAACAAATAAGGGGCCAGGAGAAGTGAATTGAGAGATTGAAATGAATTTAACAGTGATATTTTTTTTTTGGTTGGGCACAACAAGTTGGGACTTTCTCTGTTGTTTGTTATCCGCTTAAGTCAATACTGCAACTTTAAGCAATTGATTGGCTTCTGAGAAGTCAAAAAAAGCATGACATTTGGCTTATGAGAAGTCAAATCCATGTAATATCTTCAATTTATATTACATGGATTCTCTTCTAATAGACTCTAACAAACCTTATATACTCATGTTGAGATCTAAGAATAATTACAATCAATAGTCACACTAAATGACTCTCTAACTAACTTTGTAACAAACTGCCACGTCATATAATTCTCTAACTAACTTGGTAACCAACTTAACTCTTGCGGAGCTTAAGATGAGCATTGGCACAACTCTGATTAAGAATGCTATCAGCTGTGCACAGAGCAAGACCAACTTAATATATTGAATCTCTGCTTGGACGATCACTGCAATTAATCACCAAGTGAGCAGATGTTGGTAGCTGTTGGAAAATATGAAACTTTTCTTAAATATTTCATGATGTGGCTCATGATATGGCTTATGACATGACTTAACTTTGGTTTATGACTCTTGGTTATGATTTAACCATGGTTAAGTTTATGATGTAATGAATAATATGAATGATGTCATGATATGATGTAAAATTATGTAGAGAAGTCTCAAGACTTCTAGAGAAGTCTATAACTCTCTTGATAACACGCATCTTAGAATGAAACCCACTAGGAGGGTCCCTAGTCCCTGGCCCTAACCCATGTGATTTGTTGTTTATTGCAGCATGTCATGCTTGATATATGTTGTAAGAGCATCACCAAAAGACTCTTTAAATGAGATATTTGTTAAAGTCAAACGAGCCACATCAGCATATTTGGCTTCAACAGACTCTTCAAATGAGATTCTTTAAATAAGATTTTACTTCTCTCTATTCAATATTGAAGATCAACTTCTCCCTCTTCAATTATTATTATATTATTTTTTATATTAAATCATTATTAATATTTGACATCTATATCTTTTTATCTTTTTAATTAAATTCAATTAATATATAATAAGTTTTAATTTATAAATTTTATCATCATAAAAATTATAACATTAGAAAGATCTCATCTAGATCTTTAAAATAAAACTAATATTGAATATTGAATATTTAATAATAACATATTATTATTTTAATAATAACATATTATTATTTCTAACTTGAAAAAATTGGAAGGTAATTAGATTTGTTGGGAGGAGGAATTTGAGTACTTTCATTAAAATAATATAAACATATTTCTAATTGAAGAGTCTTTTGGAGGGGTTCCTCTTTTTTCACTCTTCAAATTGCTACATAGGTAAGTAAATAGACATTTGAAAAGTGAAAATAGAAGAGTTTTTTGAAGATGCTCAAATACTTTCATTTTCTCAATTATTAATGATGTGTTTTTGACCAAACAGAATTATTATTGTATATAATATATACAATAATTTAATGAATTTTATTTAATACATCCGTGAATTGTGAATTGTTTTTAGAATATTATTATTAATTTTAAATTGAATATTCATTACCGGTGGTTACTTATACAATCACGAGTAGTATAAATACAGGAAAATCCCCTGCAACTTTTTTCGATTTAAATTTCTCAACATTCAGAAATGGAGATGGAGATTAGGAGCTCGACCACAAAACCACACGCAGTCCTGTTATCGAGTCCCGGTCTGGGCCACCTCATCCCTGTCCTTGAGCTCGGTAAACGCCTTGTAACCAACCTCGACTTCCACGTCACCATCTTTGTTGTTGCCTCTCACACATCAGCCGCAGAATCAGACATCATCAAATCCGCCATGACTCCCAATCTCTGCGAAATCATCGAGCTGCCGTCACCGGACATCTCCGGCCTAGTCTCCCCGGAATCTAAGTTGGTTACAATAATACGAGTGATAATGCGTGAAACCAGACCAGCTCTCCGGTCTGCGATCTCTTCCTTGACGTCTCCGTCTCCGCCGACGGTGATGATCGTCGACCTCTTTGGAACCGAGTCTCTGGTGATCGGCGAAGAGCTTCAAATACCCAAGTACGTATATATAGCTAGTCATGCATGGTTTGTTGCTCTTACTGTGTACGTTCCCACACTAGATAAAATAGTGAAAGGAGAGTACGTGGATCGAAAAGATCCGTTGAACATCCCGGGTTGCATGCCAGTTCGACCCGAAGACGTGATTGACCCAATGTTGGACCGTAATGATCAACATTATTTCGAGTACGTACGGTTGGGTGAGGAGATCAAATTAAGTGATGGGGTTTTGGTTAACACGTGGGAAGATCTGCAGCCGACAACACTAGCAGCACTGAGGGATGATAAACTCCTGGGTCGGGTCGTTAAGGGTCCGATTTATCCAATCGGCCCGATTGTTAGACCGCTTGGACTGGCCGGTTCAAGCAGCAACCAGCTGTTTGATTGGCTAGATAAGCAACCAAGCGAGTCAGTTGTTTTCGTGTCGTTTGGTAGTGGAGGTACTTTATCATCTGAGCAACTCACTGAGGTAGCTTGGGGTTTGGAACTGAGTCAACAGCGATTCATTTGGGTCGTACGTCCACCGACAGTAAAATCCGGCGACGGCTCGTTTTTCACGGCAGGGACTGGCGATAGTGATGGCTTGTTGAGCTACTTGCCGGAAGGGTTCCTGACCCGGACCCGAAAAGCGGGTATGGTGGTCCCGAAGTGGGCCCCACAGGTGGAGATCTTGAGCCATCCATCAGTGGGAGGATTTTTCTCGCACTGCGGGTGGAATTCAACGCTAGAGAGCATGACAAACGGAGTGCCGATGATAGTGTGGCCGTTGTACGCGGAGCAGAGAATGAACGCGACGCTGCTGACGGAGGAGCTAGGGGTGGGTGTTCGATCGGAGAAATTGCAGAGTAATAGAGTTGTGGGGAGGGAGGAGATAAAGAGTATGGTGAGAAGGGTCATGGGAGATGAAGAAGAAGGCAATGCAATTAGGAGAAAAGTGAAAGAGATAAAACGCAGCGCAGAGAGAGCTCAAGTCGAGGGAGGTTCGTCGTATAATGCACTCTCTGTTTTTGCTAAGCACTGCCAGAGCAGACCATCAAAGTTCTTGCAACTAAATGCATTCGATCGAGATTATAGGCTTACTTAATTAATACTTCCTTGAGCATTGATGATACGTTCATAATCCAAGCACATGCAAGCCATGCAGTAGAAGGAAGGGACCTAGTCTAGAGTTGGTTAGAAAACTTGGTCAATAAAGAGAAGTGTGTGAGTGGAGGCTCTACTCATGGCATTCGTGGCCCCTAATTGCATTAGTTGGTTTTCCCACGATTGCAGTTGTGGTGCATGTTTCCTATTATTTTGTTTAGTGGTTGTATTGTTGTTATTTTTTAGTTGTATTTTCCCAGCTTACTCGTGGTTTTTGGCTTATAAATAGATGGACCGATTTAGGTGAGATTATGTATTGATTGAATCTTAATAAACCCTTTCTTCTTTTCTTTCACTACTTTAAATTCTCTCTATGTATTTTCCTGGATCGGAAAAATACATAACAATTGACTGGACTGTCCTATCGTCTATGGGTAACCTCACAAGGATAATGTGTAGACTGTATATAGTGTGTACTTATAATTATTATTATTTTTTTAATATTATATTTTGTTATTATTATTATTTTCGCAAGCGGAGACTAGATGAGGATAATTATATATATATATATATATATAAAATGAGGTTAATTTGTTAATAAATAATAAAAGAAAGATAACATCGATCTAGTCTCAAACTACCCTTTATTTATGCCACGATTGTGCTACTCCAAATATATAATAGACACCACAAACCATGTTTAACGTCTGATCCAGTAATCTTAAACCACTTACTGACCCAATTATACTATTGTACTTGGGCCATAAGAGTGTTGGGATTTAGTTTAATGCACATTAATTGTAGCCTACGATAAGAATTCAATCAAATAACAGAAACTTTTACGTGTAAAAGTACGGCCGTGACTATGTAGAAAATTGTTATATTTATACATCCAATATGATCTCTCAAACCCCAAACTGCCCCAATTACAATAGAGTTTATCGAGCTCAAAGCTCACAACATTTTATAGGTCCACCGGTGTCCCCCGACTATCTCCGAATATTCTTTGGATCTCCTTTCGGATAATCCTCGGATCTACACACGTATGTCCACTAGATCTCCCGCCCCTAGATATCCCCTGGGTGTCCCTAATGTTTCAAGGTGTCTATGTTAGGTTTTGACTTGTATTCCTAAGTGAACCCAATGTTAACCAAATTAAACGAGACTCAACTGATGTAAAACTTTCTGGAGATGTGGGATACGTTTGGAAGATTGAAGTTGGTGTTTTAGGGAGGTTTGAAGACCATAAAGAACTAAAGAAGTGGTTTGTTTCAGCGTATGAATCGCGGTTTTCTGAGCGATGTAATTTAAAGTAACTTGTAATGGTTTAGGAAGCGGGTGCGCAACCGTGACCCGAATCGTAGTCAATCATAAGCATACGTGGAACGGGAAATCTTCAACGGAAAAGGAAAGTGTTCTTTTGGGAAGTTCTTGTGCTTGAAGGAAAAGAAATACTCTTTACAAGAAGACTTGTCATAAAAGGAAATAGTATTTATGTGAAACAAGTAAATCTTGAACGTTTAGGAGTAGGATTTCCTTTTATCTTAAACTCCCTGTAACTAGTATAAATAGTCTTAATATTTATGTTATTAGATTTAAGGTTGTGGAGCAAAAAGAACACCATGTAACATCAGAGAGAGTGTGGTGAGATCCGGGGGAGACCCAAGGGAATATCCGGGGAGGGATCCAAAGGAATATTAATGGATCAAGTTAGAGATCTGTGGGTGATATTCAGGGGGGACCTAGGGGATATTGTGGGGGTACTCGGTGAGGATCTTGTGAGTGGGGTTTGGGGTTGAGGTAAGAGAGTTAATCCTAGAGTATATGGTTGTAACAGTTTATCATATAGTGAAACTTTCTCTGTCGTCCTGACGGCCCGTGGTTTTTTACTTGATTTGGGTTTTCCACGTATATCTTGTGTTGTGATTGTTTATTCTCTCTCATCTATTTTTTCTGCTTATTAACATTATTAATTGCTATGAGTTATGGGCGTATATTAGGCACGATGTCTCCGCGTTCATCGGTTTATAATTATCCCCAACAGTCTACTTGGTGTATCATGGAAGATTATATTTATAGGGTAAGAATACTTGGAACCAGTCACATACTTACCAAAGTTGTATACTTGGAGCCAAAAACTTACCTGGAGCAAAAGCATATTTGGGGCCAAAGTAATCTCAAAACTTTTTCTACAAGAAAATTAAGACACTCCTCTGGGTTCAAAAATTAAATGGCACTCTTTGGAGTTGGCTTTTCAAGACTATCACCACTTTAATAACCTATGTTTAAAAGACACCTATTATGGTGAACGGACAAAAATGCCCCCAAAAGTACTTCCACGTCAGCTATTTTGAAAACTTATGTTTCATTTTTAGTTTTTTACTTTTCATTTCACAAAAAGAGTAGAGAAAGAAGTTACGCGACAGTTCAGAGCATCAAAGCAACCAGATTTCGACAGTAGATGGCGACAATTTTTGTCCGAGTTCCATTTCGATTTTGATTTTTGTCAAAAAACAAGATATGTAACTTCAACGATATGATTTTGAATACCAATTTGATTGTGTTTTGTTGGGTTATATATTCGTTTTGTATTTTTGAATTGTTAGATCTTGTTTCTAGGGTTTTTAGTTTTAGACCTAGTTTTTAGAGTTAGATTAGGGAAGACAATGAACAGTAAATAGGTTAGTAAAAGTCTCGGAACGCTTATACAAAAGTCTCGGACAGTGTTATAAAAGTCTCAGAACGCTTATACAAAAGTCTCGAACAGTGTTACAATAGTCTCGGAGACTTTTGTATAAGCGTTCCGAGATTTTGTAACACTCTCTGAGACTTTTGTCAGAGACTTTCGGAAAGCATACAAAAGTCTCGGATAAAAGTCTTGGGTAGAAGTCTCGGAAGGTTTATGAAAAGTCTCGGAAAGCATACAAAAGTCTCGGAAAGCATTCAAAAGTCTCGAAAACTAACCTAAGTCTCGAAAACTAAGTTACTGTTATGAAGTTGGTTTTGTTTTTTAGTTTGAGTTGAGAATAAATATACAGAGCTTTAACTTCCATGTTAGAGAGAGAAGTAGATCTCAGACAAAGAGAAAAGTTAAAATAAAAATGATAGTAAAAAAATGTATAAAGTAAGGGCATTTTTTTAAAGGGTTAATCGCACAAACTTACTATGTGTTTTGCCTTTGTAGCAAAATATTCAATAAATGGCCTTAATCACACAAACAGCCTCTGCTGTTAGTGGTCAAACGTTAGATTTAACAGTTGACTTTAATGCTTAAGGGTCACATAGTCATTTTACAAATCAAATAAAACTAAAATTAAAAAAATAATCTCAATACTTTATATAATTACATATCTACCCCTAAAAGAATGATAAAAAGAACCCATAGTTGTCTATAATCATAATTCAACCCCAAAATGAAAAAAAAAAAAAAAAAAAAAAAACTTAATTAAATTTCATCCCATCTTTGATGGATCTAATGGATCTACTCCATCAGATGGAGTGGCGCTCCAGATCTGATGGAGAACTACTCCACAAAAAAATTGTTTTTGTTTTGGGTGAGGAAGAAGATTGGAGTCGGCGATTGAGCGCGACTTCATCTCAGATGGAGCCGACGAACCCCCTACTCTGTTCTAGGTGGAGCGGTGCTCCCTCTGCCGGCGTCTGATGGATCCGTAGTGCTCCCTTCGTCGGCATCTGATGGATCCACATCTTTTCGTCCATCGGCGTAAGATGGAGTCGTGACTCCATTTGTTTTTCTATGTTTCTGTATTATTTATTTATTTATTTATTTTCTAACTGAATCCATCTCAGATCCATTTGTGTGTGAATATATATATATATATTCTAACTGAAAACTAAAATGGTTTTGTTTTTCGTTTTGCTATGGGGTTGAGATGGAGGAGTGGCTTTGAAGGTAGAGTGTTGTGGAGTGGGATTGGGATGTGTATTTGATGACAAAAGGAGATAGGAGGTTGTAGAAGATAATAGCAGTGACAAGCTGAGAGTGCTTGAGGATTCTGAAAGTAGTGGAAATATTCTTGAAGAATAACGATTTTTTTTTTTTTAGGAATTGGATTGATGAAAATTTGGATTAATTTTTTTTGTTTCCAGATTCAAAAAATAAATGTAGATCGATAAAAAAAAGGGAAAATTGCACAAACTTACCCTAACGTTTCCCATTATGGCATAATATTCAACTAATGCCTTTAATTGCACAAACAACCCCTCATGTTAGTCAACTTTGGTTAAAAATAGCCATTGAACATGATTTTTTTTTAAAGCCCAAAATTGCCCCTGCACTTTATTACAAAAAAAATCTTAATTGCCCTTTATTTAAAACATTATCTACTTTAAATTATTATAATATAAAAAATAAATACTAAACATAATCCTTTTTAAATAAAAAAAAATTCAAAAATAATATATTAAAAACAAAACAATTTAAGAAAACGTTATTTTGAGAAAATACAATTTAATAATATATTAAAAAAAACAAAAAAAAAAACGTTATTTTGAGAAAATATAATTTAAAATTATGCAAGTCCAATATAAATAATGGTAATGTGTTACATATTTTTGAATTTTTTTTGTTTTTATTATATTTTTTTTGAATTTTTATTTATTTAAAAAGGATTATGTTTAGTATTCTAAACACAAATATAAATAAAATCATCAAGAGTTTGAAATAAAAATATAATCATTTGTCATAATAAAATACAGTAGCACCGAAAATTTGCTCAATGTTCATCTCTATAAGACAAAATAATTTGATTCAATATAAATTACGCATTATATTTTGGTTCAAAAATTTAAAAAAAATATATACTAAACATAATCCTTTTTAAATAAAAAAAAATATGTTTTAAATTTTAAAAATATGTAGCACATTACCACTATTCATATTGGACTTGCATAATTTTAAATTATATTTTCTCAAAATAACGTTTTTTTTTTGTTTTTTTTTCAATATATTATTAAATTGTATTTTCTCAAAATAACGTTTTCTTAAATTGTTTTGTTTTTAATATATTATTTTTGATTTTTTTTATTTAAAAAGGATTATGTTTAGTATTTATTTTTTATATTCTAATAATTTAAAGTAGATAATGTTTTAAATAAAGGGAAATTAAGATTTTTTTGTAATAAAGTGCAAGGGCAATTTTGGGCTTAAAAAAAAATCATGGTCAATGGCTATTTTTAACTAAAGTTGACTAAAAGGAGGGGTTGTTTGTGCAATTAAAGGCATTAGTTGAATATTATGCTATAATGGGAAACTGATCGGACCATATTTACACCTATTTGAGGTCCCCATTTCCTATCATTTGTTCTCGTTTTCGAGCATATTTTGGTATATAATATATTTTTGTGAGCCTTGTGTAGGTTATTCACCATAAACAAGGTATTTGAGCTTAATTGATGAGTTTTGGAAGTTATTTGAACTGAAATGGTAATAGCTCGTGCAGTACACCTATATTTCGGGGGCCATATCTTTCTCTTCAGAATGAACTAGGTTTCATACTACCTATGGTTGGAAAGCCCCGGTTGTCCTCTTTCCAACGGTTTTTACGGATCACGATTCTGATATTTCTAGAGAGAGTTATGCTTGTTTCCGTAACAGTGAGCGATGCTGAAAACCATTGAAGAATTCCAGAGAATGGGCGCTGTACGGTCGCTGTACAAAAGGGCTGTACGTACAGCGCCCTGGGCGTAAATTTCACGATTTTTGACCAATTTTGAAGGGCAATCTTGTCCTTTCACACCCCATTCGTGCCCTAACCTCCCAACTCTTTAAATACCCCCATTTGGGGTCTGAAACAAGAACTTCCACACCTCCCACACCCTAAAACCGAACCTCACACCTTTCTTCATCTTCTCCATCTTCTTCCCCAAATAAGTGGGAGTTTCAAGCTCCCATGGAGGATTTTCCTCCATGGGAGCTCACCATACATCTCCACCACCCTTTTTACACTACATCCACCCATCTAGGAGTACATTACAAGAAGAATGGAGTGGTCTTTGGACCAAAAACGAGCTAGGAAATCAAGGAGAGCTTGGAGGAGTTGTCTTCAAGGGTTGTCTCCTTTAAACTCATTTCTTTTTGTATTTCTTGTTTTCTTGGATGTAATCATCAATTTGGGAATTTTGTAAACCTACACTTGTGCAATATATGTATGAATGTTTCTTAAATTCTTTGGGTTTTGTTTTGCTCTTTGCTAAATCTATAATTGTCTCTCTTATTGTGATACTCATGTGGTGGAGGTCCGAAATTGACATGTATGCATGATTGGGATTAGGAGTAGAGTAATTTAAATTAGGAGTAGAGTAATTTAGTATCCCATAATTGTTTGTATGTTGATGGGGGAACCAAAATTACTATGTTTAAAATGATTTGAGTGTTTGAGTATTAGCTCCAAAGAGTGGAAAAAGCTTGGTTGATTATGCATTCATATGCTAGATTAGGCTTGGGTTCCATATTCTTGTGCTTAATGGGTCTTTTTATCAAGACACAATTGCTCATCCCATGGCTTGGGTTTGGGTGATGAATTAATTTTGTTAAATGCCTTAATCAAGAGAATGAACTCTTAACTTGAATTGAATGTTCTTAATGATAACAATCAACTATTTGCACATTGTTGTTTGGTGAGCTTGTCCCATATTTAGCCATCCATCTTAGAGAGATTTGAGAGATAAGGAGAGAGCTTTCTCTATGAGAGAGTTGAGCATGCATGAGATTGGAGAACGCCGTAGTCGTCCAGTGGTAAGGACATCTCGGATTGACACCCGAGAAGACCCGGTGTTCGATTCCCGGTTACGGATGAGGGGTCTCCTTTCTATCCATTTTGTATTCTTTCTTTGTATTTTTTTCTCTTCTTCGATGTGTACTTTCATTCATTAGGGAATTGATATAAACCTAGCATTGTTGCCTTTTTTGTTGCATATGCTTGTTGATGGTTGAGTGGTCTTTGAAGTGCTTAAAGCTTTCAAGTGGTTAGCCACCATTGAATGAACTTAGGTTGTTGTGTGAAGGACCGAGAGGTGAAGCACTCAACGTGCACTAGTAGATTGGCCACTACATGTAGAGTCAGCGCGCGGTTTTACATGTATTGTCACTATGTGTTCTCATAGTTCTTAAGGAACTCGAGTGCAGCTCGGGCAACCATCGAGAGATAGGTTGCTGGTGCATGTCGGTATAGCCGTTGTTGCTGGAGTGAGGACAATTGGTGAGGATTAAGTGAGCACGGCATTCAACATTGACTATGCATGTTTGTATGAAATTGTGTGTTGCTATGGTGGAGTCATTACTTAGTGTAACCATTATATGCCACATCTCTCACATTCCATTCTATCCATGTACATATATTGTATATAATTTATGTTTTATTGCAATATTTACATTTAATGCACACACACACACCTCAATTCGTATTTTCCAAATAAGCTAAGCTAGTGACAGTTGACGGATTCCACCTCCCTGCGGAACGATACCCTTGCTTGCACGCTATACTAGTCTCTTGACTCGTGCACTTGCGAGGTTGAATGTAAAATTCAAATCTTTTGATACACCTCAACGACGTGTCATCAGAAACGTTAGGGTAAGTTTGTGCAATTTTCCCTAAAAAAAAACACTATTTCAGTTTGAAGGAAAAAATGTAGATTTTGTTAATTATTTTTCATTAAATAAAATAAATAATAAAATATTCATTAAGGGCATTTTAGTTATTTTCAAGTCAACCGTTAAATCTAACGTTTGACCACTAACAACAGGGGTTGCTTGTGTGATTAAGGTCATTTGTTGAATATTTTGCTACAAAGGCAAAACACATGGTAAGTTTGTGCGATTAACTCTTTTGAAAATCACTTACTTTGGTGCCTTTTAAACATAAGTTATTAAAGTGGTGATAGTCTTGAAACATCAATTCAAAAAAAAGGATAAAACCCCCTATTTCCTCCACACGCTCTCATGTGCCCGTCGCATGTCTCCATGTGCCTTCCTAGAAGGCTTCACACGTCCCATGTGTTAGCTGTACCAATCGGACCCGTTTGGACTACCTCCACTCAATTGAATTCCATTTAGATCACAGTGGAATACGAGCCATATTTTAATAATAATAATACTAGACTGAAAATTAGTTAAATCAAAGCTTAAACAAATTTAGATGAGGAGAGGGTCCCATCCCAACTCCTAATATTAGGATCGAAAACTCTGTAAATTTCCAAACCATACTAAAATGGAGCTTATTTAGATAGATTTTTTTTTGTGTGCTTATGTAATAATTATCGAGCACCGAGCACGCCATCTACAATGTCATTTCAGGATGATTGATCATTTATAAGAAACAACTTCCTTAATTATTTATATACCATGGTGTTATATCCAAAAATTGGGTTTACTGCCACTGGACAGTCTTGGAAAAATAAATTTGGCACAAGTGCAAGAGCCTATAAACAAGTTCCATCTTATTTGATAAAAGTTTCAACTCAAGTACGAAGCTCAGGAATTGGGCCAAAACTTTAGCACTCAATCGGGTCCAAGCACATGAGGTCTTCCTGGATGAAACAAGTCTCATAAGAGAGTATGTCTTGGGCAAAGCCATACGTAGAATCAGGACTAGATTTCAGTCCTCGAAGGTTGACATTTCGGTCCTGACACCCTCAACCTATGTGTCACCCAACCAACGGTGCAACCACTTCGAGGTGAGCCATCTGTCAACAAGGTATACAACCAACCCAAAAGCAAGTATCAACTGGACTTTCGATTGCCCAGCTAGTTTGCTAGCATCTTCCTCTGGTATAAATATGAGATCCAACCTCATATTCTAGGTATAAATATGAGAGCCCGCATCAAGGGAGGTTCATCGTTTAATGCACTCTCTATTTTTGCCAAGCAATGCCAGAAAATGAAGAATCCATGAAATTACCTTCAAAGGTTTTGAAACTAAATGGATTGCGGACCCTTAATGAGAATATATATCTTCAATGGGGTTAACACATTATGCTCTCAATCTTCATTGATCACAACATGGCTCTTGGCATGAACATCTAGTGACATTAAGTCATACTACATGACATGATTTGAATGAGATCGACTAATGGATACAAGTTTTCTCAAGCTAGATGGCACAACAACAAATCGTTATTGCTTCTTGTCTCTTAGCAATTACAGTCTGCCTCCACATTCAATCAAGGAAAATGTTGTTTTGCGTAACACGGGCATCAAAATATCATATATCACATGTATTTATTTGTTATACATACGTGCATAACAAGACATAAATATGTTAATGATTGAGATAAATTTGAGAGAAAAAAATTGTCAATAACACAACATAAATATGACAAGTTTTTTTCACATAAATATCTGAATGACCTGATACATAGGGGTGGGCACTAAGTTCGAAACCAAACCGAACCGAAAAAGGGTGTTCGGTTCGGTTCATAGAAAGAAAACGGTTTAAACCGGTTTAAATTAATGAAAACCGAAATTTTTTCGGTTTAAACCGGTTTTGCTTTTCTAAAACCGGATTAAACCGAATAAACCGGCTATATAAGTTATAAAAAAAAAATCCTAACAGTCTACAACCTAACTTTCATTCTTTGACTCTGTGCCGCCGAGTGATACATATCTCTCCTTCAAACAAACAAGGGCAAGTTAGTGCAATTTGCCCCATAAACAAAGCATATTATTTTACTACAACATGACCAACACTGCATATTATACCATCGTTAATTACTAAAAAAAAAAAAAAGAACAACACTTTTCACATAAGCTTAGGATAATTATAATATGCAACATTATGTACCAAATAACTTGGTACAACATTTAGATGCTGCAATTTTATAATGTAAATGACAATACCATGCTTGTTTAACTAGCATTTTTAGGCCTGATCTCTATCCCTTGGAAAATTAGGCCACTCTTCCAGTTAAGGTGACGATTTTCCATAACAATTATTTCCAATTCACCATCTTCATGACCTTGATAGACAAAATTACCTAATTTAGTTTCCAACCAACCATCTGCTCTCTCCCTAGCTACTAGCTAGGGACATAAAGTCCATGATCTTCCTCTTCTTCTCCGTCTTCTTCTTCAGGCACAAATGAGTCCTCGGGATTAAACTGTCCGGCATCCGGTGGAATAACGCCTTGATATGTATCCAAATAAATAGCTCGTCTTCTCCCTTGGCTCCCAACAAGTCTAACAGTAGCATCTATTCGGATGCGTCAGATATTATCAGTATTAGAGAGAAAATATATACCTCGCCTCGGGTAATGAAATCCAGTTCCAATAAATGGGCGTGTGCCGCGTGTCACCCCATTCAATCTAGCATGCCCTGCTTGATATCATGTAACATTTCTTTCCACTTGGATGGTCCAACCAAAAGCTCGGTTCAATACGTCAGTTAAACTTAAACAATCACAAATTCATCAAAAATATCCTATTTTTGCTCCAAACCGAAAACACTTCAAAAGGGTTTATAATCAACATCTTTTTCTGTAATAAACAATACTCATTTGATCACACCATTTCTTTATATGTTTTCCTATGTTTTGTGCTTGTTTCTCGAGTAAAATGTGTTAAATAAATTTTTTTTAATCTTTTTATTAGATCAATTAACAAATACGAAATCTAAAATTCTGATCACACCATACATCTACCACATTCAGCTAAGCTTCTCAATTTTTAAACAAATACAAACACAAATCCCTAAAGTTTCTTACCAATTCGCCATTTTTAATGAGTTTGCGACATGTTCGAAGGTAGAGCTCCTTCTTTGACAACGCCGACCACGTAGAAGAAGAACTGGGGACAGATACAAGGCCCGAGATATATTCCGCAGGTAGGAAGCAGTCCCAAACAACTTCAGAATTGGCGACGAATTTGAAGGTGGTTGAGACGCAAGCCAAACAGCAGGCATCACGAGGGCTGGTAAAGGAGATCATATCACAGCCGCTATGCAACCCTCCGGTAACACTGATATCCCAGTCATCCTCACCAAAGCAGGAGGTGGTCGGTGTAATGGTCTATTTTGGATGATGGATTCGACATCTTTCGGTTTCATTTGTAGAGTGATAGAGGGGTTATATTCAATGAATTCTTAGCTCTTAAAAAGTCATCAAATTGGAAGACATAATCATGATGGTGAGGTACTAAGGTGTGAGTCTTTACTAATTCTCTGATGGTGAGGTACTAAGGTGTGAGTCTTTACTAATTCTCTGTACAGAAAAGAGTCTCGTGAATGTTGTTTGTTTTTTTAAAGGCAAAATTCCCTCATTTGGCCTAAAAATTAATGTAATATACAAAGGATTAGATCACCTGTCAAAAAATGGTGTCCCATAAACAACCAAATTAGGCCATATATACACGCAGTTCGGGTTGGGGGAGTTTCCTTGTATAATGCACTCTCTCTTTGTCGAGCAGTGCCGGAGCAGAGCATCTACTTCAACAGCAAGCAACCCCAGAAAATGAAGGATCAATGAAATTGCCTTCAAAGTTTTTGGAACTAAAGGAGAATATCTTCAATGGGGTTAACACAATATGCTCTCGATCGTCACTGATCACAACATGACTCTTGGCATGAACATCTAGTGTAATAAGGGGCGGAGCCTTTTAGAAGCATAGCCCATCCAATATTTTTGAAAAAAATTAACAAGTTTGAGTTAGTTTAAAAATAATTAAAACCCACATTCAATGTAGATGCTATCGATCCATTAAGAAACTTTAGGGCCTGTCCGGTACCATTTTTTAAAGCTGTTTTTATTTTTGTTTTTGTTTTTTGAAAATAAAAATAAAAATGAAAACAGTGATTTTGGTTTCAGTTTTGAAATCTAAAAATGCATCTGGTAGCATATCTTGGAAGCTGTATTCTGAATATGAAAATGTAAAAAACGTGTCTGGTAGGTTATCCGAAATATATCAAAAATTATAATGAATTGATTTTTTTTTTTTTGGTAAATATTTGCAATGCCCAGAACCAGGTCTAGCAAAAGCCAAACCTCTGTCGGCGCCGCTGTAGCTCGGCCAGGTCGATGGTGCCGGCTAGGTTGTCAGGATGTGTGACGGCTATGGCTGACGGCGGTGGCTGGATCAGCGGAAGGAAGAAGAAAGAGCAGTCGGGGAAGAAGAAGTTGATGGTGGCGTGTGCGGCTGATTCCGGTGTCGGTTTGTAGCAACACTACCTAGGTTTTGTAGATTGGCCTCTAAGGATTCAATCTATGGTGGTTTCGACTCGTGCTTGTCACGGAAACAGGTTCGAACGAGAAGAAGATGAAGATTCCGGCGATCGGAAAAGAAGAAGAAGAGAGAAGCAAAGGAAGGAGAAGAACAGCAATGGAGACCAGAGATCAAAGAAGAAGAAAAAAAGAAAAAAAAAGTGAGTTTTGTATTTAGAGTGAAAAACAAAATGAAAAACATCAAAAACTTGTTTTTGAAATTTTTCACTTTTAACACCGATGTTGTTTTTCATTTTGTTTTTGTTTTGAAAATAAAATGAAAAACAAAATGGAAAACGGTGACGAACGTGTATTCCAAATTATTTCGAAAAATGAAAACAAAAATGGGCTTGGAAAATGATACCGGACAGGCCCTTAATATTCAACTTAAATCTAAACCCAATAAATCAAGTTAAATATTATGAGCCCTATAACCTAATTTAACATAAAAAGAAAGCCCAACCAAGCAATTAGTCTATAAACAAATGTTAAATTACCAAAGCCTAAATTAAAAAAAATTAAAAAACCAAAACCAAAACCAAAACCAAAACCACAACCAAATTGTATGGTCATCTACATTGAGAGCGAACTTGCTGATACTATGATTTCGTATCAATAATTGATATTGTTTGTGCCTTGAAACCTTGTAGTGCTTCACTTCGACATTATCTTGTTGTGTATGTAATGCATTTTTATTTATTTTTATTTTTTTTTATTTTTTGCTTTTTGTATGTATTTGAAGGTAAGACTCATTATGTCCCCCTAACTTGGTATATCATTGATATATTTTAATGAAACTTTTCTCGTATCGTTTTGATTTGACTATTATAAAGAAAATTTTTGTTTGGTTGTTATAGTTTAAAATATTATAACTTTTAAGTAAGAAAATAAAATTTAGATTAGCACACCCCCAAATTTTTTTCTAGCTACACCCATTAAGTCATACTATATAACATGAGCTGAATGAGATCGACTAATGGATAAAAGTTTTCTCAAGCTAGATAGCACAACGACAAATCGTTATTGCTTCTTGTCTCTTAGCAATTACAGTCTGTCTCCACATTCAATCGAGGAAAATGTTATTTTGCATAACAGAGGCATCAAATTACCATATATCACACATGTATGCTAATATTAGACCATCTCCAATGCATATATCAATGTCAATGCTAAATTTGGTACAAAAAAAGAGTAAAATGCTATATTTGACATATCAATTTAGCATTATGCTTCAATGCACAATTTTATTTAAAATGTTATTTTTATTATTTTATTAATTAAAATTATAAAAGTAAACACTTACCATTAATGCATTCATTATTTCTTTTAATGCTCCAATGCAAAGTTCCATTAATGCATTCATTATTTCATTTAAAATATATATATAATGGTATTTTTGTAATTAAAAAAGGAGCATTTATTGTTGTGCCAAATTTGGCATATGCTATATTGTGTGCTAAATTTGGCATATGCTTGTCACTGCATTGGAGGATGGTTTTTGCACCATGTGCTAAATTTTGGCATTGGCACAACATTGGATACAATGTCATTTCTAGTTGATTGATCATTATAAGTAACAACCTCCTCAGTTATTTATATACCATGGTGTTATACCCAAAAATTGGGCCTACTGCCACTAGGTCGGTCCTGGAAAAATAAAGTTGGCTCAGGTGTAAGAGACTATAATCAAGTAATCAAGCCCACCTTATTTGATAAAAGTTTCAACCCAAGTACGAAGCTCAGGAATTGGGCCTAAACTCTAGCACTCAACTGGGCCCAAGCACGTGAGGTCTCCCTGGATGAAACAAGTCCATTAGAGAGTATGTCTTGGGCAAAACTATGCGTAGAATCAGGATCATATTTCAGTCCTTGAAGGTCGACATTTTGGTCTTGACACACGCAACCTACATGTCACCCAACCAATGGTACAACAACTTCAAGATGAATCATGTGTCAACCAGGCATACGACCAGCCCAAAAGCAAGTATCAACTAGACTTTCGGCCGCCCAGCTAATTTGCTGGCGTCAACTGAAACACTCAATTATAGATACTCGGACACGTTTCCTCTTGTATAAATATGAGATCCAACCTCATATTCTGGGTACACATTTTCCTATTACATTTTGTCTTGCCATTTCTCTATTTGTATCTCTAAGACTTGGTACTAACTTGGGCATCGGAGAACCAAGGTCGACCATCCGTTGGCTCTCCGCTAACGTCCTCTTCTTTTCTTTTGTTTCAGGCACACGAGTCACCCCGAAACCCACCCGAACTGTCTGAGCAATCCAAAACACCTATCTGAAGCTGAAATACACACACTCAGTCAATCTTCAATTTTTTTCGTTGACTAGTTTATCGAACACCCTACGTGGTGGTGTGACTATTGATTTACCAGTTTTACCCTAAACACATGACATATCAGAAAAATATACCAGATTTATCTAGTTGATGTGAAATTACCTTGATCTCATTTCCTCGATTTAATTATCTAACATTTGAGTAAAAAAATTAATTTAACTAAATTCTAAAGTTCCAGTCAATAGCATGCAACGTAAGAGCAACCCCAAAAGCCTCTTCTAATTTCACTCTTCAAATATCAATTTGCTTATCTATGTGGCAATTTGAAGAGTGAGAAAAAAAGACTCATCCCAAAAGACTCTTCAAATAGAATTAGTTTTATATTATTTTAATGGAAGTATTTAATTTTAAAATTATAAAGAGTTTTTAAATTTAAAATCAGACACAGTTGTTAAAGACAGTTGGTGTAGTAATTAATGATGGTTATAAAAAATAATAAAATAAAATTTGAAGAGTAAGAAATCACTTGTCAATATTGAAGAGTGAGAAAGATTTTCTCAATTGAAGAATACAATTTGACTAGTCTGTTGGAGCTATATCTGCTGATGTGGCTCATCTAAATTTTTCAACAATCTTAATTGACTAGTCTGTTGGAGTTGCTCTAACTTCCTTGGTTCAGAAGATCATGTTCAAGCTTTTTTTATTCTCTATATAAAAAAGTTATTGTCGTCAACAGCCACCGGCCGTCATCAATTTACGGCGTTGGTGGATCCCACTCAAAACGTATTGATTGGTATCCCGATTTATGTTATTATATCAAGTAGGATAAAAACAAAGTCATGCATGAAATATAAATTTGACCAATAAAAAAAAAAAAACATGAAATCAGAAGGACACCCATCGACCACTAAAGGTCTCCAAGTGGTTACTTTGCATGCGTGAGTTTCAGTACATTTAACATTTGGAGCCGAAATCATTTAATAGGTTAAATCATATTATTATATCATTGCTATGCTGTGTTTAGTTTGACTTTGTCAACTCTATCACATTAGTACATTTTAAATTTGTTACCGAATAATCCAGAGACTTCTGTATTTATCGAATCGAGATCGAGATCAATTACTGTATGTACGCATCATCTGATATTTACTCGAAAAATATCTACTCCTATAATCAGGGACGGAGGCAGCAAAGAGTGAGAAGGGGCCACTACCCCTTGAAGTTTTCAAAATTTCAAATTTTGACTCTTTGTCAATTTTTATAAAATCCTTAATTTTCATATATTTATGCATTTACCCCTATTTCATTTTCTTTTTATACGTTTTCTAATGTTAATTTTTTTTATAAACAATTTTCTATATAAACAATATATTTAGAACTTGTTTTTCATATCTGAACTCTGAAGTCTTAATATTTTTCACTCAAATCATATAAAAAATACATAGTATTTCTTTCTATATAATTATTAATCAAATGCATTTTTATGTAATTCTATACATAAAAAATACATTTGATTCTATACATAGTATTTGCATCTCCAAGATTTATGTAATTATATATCCAATTATGTTTTGGGATTTGTTAATTAAGCAAAAAATAAACAATCAAAATCTGGACATGTGCGACTGCCCTGTAATTTGGTATTTCGTAAATTAGGGCCAGTTATATAATCTTTTATAAAGGTTCACTGCAATTATAAGTTTGAATATATTTAGATAGATAATGACAAAGTTTGTCCGGCCAGTTATTTTTTAACATGTATGACTTTCGAACATTTAAATGAATCAATATAACTTTTGTTCTCCTGTGTTATTATATTGTAATTTTTTTTTTCCTTGGGGAAAGGATATTCGAACATGGGACATAGGTGATAGGTGTGTCACTAATGGGTTAGGTTGACCACTTACAGCTCATTTGGCACACTGTATTATTAATTTATTTTTATACAATTCTGTGTTTAGTGATATTTTATATGTACTATGTTGTATTATTAAATACAACATCTCTACCTTGTATTAGTTAATACGACATCCATTGTATTAAATCAATTAAAATATATTAGTTAATATAATGCAGTGCGAAACAAACAAAATATTGTATTGTATTATTCTAATGCATTTTAAACCCCTAATACAATACAATGTGGCACCAAACGAGTCCTTTTTGTATTATGTTAGTCAACTAATGGAATGTATACTGGTGGAATGTATAATTCACAATCTAAATTATTGCTTCTTAGGCATCTTCAAGTGGTTCCTTGCCCTTGTAAAGCTCCTAAGATTTTAGAGGTCTTCTGGTGATCCCCTCCTCCAAGTTGGATAAAAGTTTACACTGACGGTTCTTCTAATGGCTCTCCAGGACCTTCAAGCTGTGGTGGTATTTTTCGTAATTGTTGCGGGTTTGTTAAAGGTTGTTTTGCTTTGCCTTTGGGGGTTATGTATGCTTTTGAAGTAGAGTTATTGGTAGTTATCAAAGCCATTGAATTTTCTCATATTTATGGTTGGCACTCTCTTTGGATAGAATGTGATTCTACTTATGTGGTCTCTCTTCTTTCTCTTCGTTCGGTGGATGTTCCTTGGAAGTTTTCTTCTTCTTGGTGGCATTGTCTTTATTATCTCTCTTCTATGAGTGTTCATGTCTCTCATATTTATCGTGAAAGAAATGCGGTGGCTGATTGCTTAGCTTCTCATGTCATTCTTTGGCTCAAGATTTTTGGAGTTTTATTTGTCCTCAATTTTGTACCGCTCTTCTTACAAGAGACTTATCTTTTAGACCATTTTACCGTTTTGGTTGATTTGTTAGGGTTTTGGTGTTATGTCCCCCACAATTTTCTTGTTCCTTTTTATTTATTTATTTATTAATTTTTTTAATATATTGCATCAGTTTGAGATTGTGTGTGCACATGATAGGTAATCTTGTTGAGTTCCAACCTAGTTGGGATGCTTCAAGTTTTCTTTGATGCAACTGTTCTTTGGCTGACTTTAATTTTTTTTTTTTAAATAGTCAACTAAAATAATATAATACAAAATAGTATGCCTAATACAAAATAGTATGTATTGGAGTGAGAAGCACTAGACCCTTTTTTTTCTCTACAAATATTAGCACCTCGATCTAGTCAAAAACTCAGCACCCCTCTCAGCAAATCTATACCCTTCCCACGGAAAACCTTCAAGATCCAATTTTAAATCACATTTGTTTGGCTTATAAATGTTCCTTTTAAAAAAAAAAAAAAAAAAAAAAAAAAATTTAAAAATCACATTTGTTTTCTAAATTTGAAACAAATTCTCTTTCAAAATCTGTCATAAATAAGACACAATATTTCTTTTCTCCCTTTCAATTTTTGTTTTTATTTTTATTTATTTTCTACCTCCATTGTAACTCATAAACTCCATTATATTGAAAATATTTATTTTATTTATAATAATATTATTTCATTATTTCATTTTTAGTATTTTATTAAAAAATCAATAAAAAAAAATCATGTATTCATGTAAAGGATATTTAGAATAGATTATAATTATTAATTTAAAAAATATATATATACATATTTTATATTATTAAAAAAAATTAGAATACAATACAATTATATACCAAATACGATATAAATTAATACAATACATAAGGGCGAAGCTAATTTTATCAAATTTGGAGAGATCAATTTGAAAAATTAATAAAATTTTAATAGAAAAAATAAAAAATTATAAAAACGGAAGGTAAAATTAAAATAAAATATTTAAATTTTTTGTGTGCTCGGAGGTCATGGCACCCCACACTATAGAGTGGTTTTTTTTTTAAGTATTATTTAAGATAATATAGTACAGTCCAATTGATTCCAAAACATAGATGCAATACGACAAACGAGGACTACAGTGAAAATTTTGTATATAAATATCGTAGTAAACTTGTTCGTGAAACACATCACAAAGGCTTCAAAATTCAATTAGCTCCCAAAATTCAGTGTTTATAGTTCATTTTTCAAAGTCTTCCACAACATGCAAATCACAAAACCCCATGCAGCCTTGCTCGCTAGTCCAGGTATGGGACACTTGATTCCCGTTCTTGAGCTGGGAAATCGCCTTGTTAACCACCACAACCTCCACATCACCGTCTTCGTCGTGGCGGCATCTGATATCACAACCGAGAAGATATCTCAGCTTCTCGATTCATCACCAAACGACCATCTTGACGTCATGTTGCTTCCGTCCGTCGACATCTCCGGTATTGTCGATCCGGATACAAATATGGTAACGAAAATTGTTGTTACGATGCATGAGTCGTTACCAGCCCTTCGATCTGCAATCTCTGGAATGAAGATCCGACCAACGGCTCTGATAGTCGACTTGTTTGGAACCGGAGCTATGCCGATTGCTGATGAGTTCGAGATGTTGAAGTACGTGTTCATTGCTTCTAATGCATGGTTTCTAGCAACAACAATATATGCTCCTTTTGTTGATAAAAAAGTGTTGGATGACGAACACGTAGACCAGAAAAAACCGTTGAAAATCCCGGGTTGCTCATCGGTCCGGTTCGAGGACACCCTCGAAGCCTTTCTTGACTCAAACGATCCGTTGTATCATGGGTATTTAAGTGTTGGGAGGGAGATATCAACGGCCGATGGAATACTAGTGAACACGTGGGAGGATCTGGAGCCTAAATCACTTCGAGCCTTGAGAGATGGTAAATTGTTGGGCGGTGTAGCTAAGGCACCGGTTTATCCAATCGGTCCGTTGGCAAGAACGGTCGGACCGGTTTCGGAGAATCGAGTTTTGGAATGGCTAGATATGCAACCTAGTGAATCAGTGATTTATGTGTCGTTCGGAAGTGGAGGGACATTATCGTCCAAACAAATGATTGAGCTTGCTTGGGGTTTGGAGCTAAGCCAACAGAGGTTTATTTGGGTGGTGCGACCACCATTGGAGAACGATGTATCCGGTTCGTTTTTTACGGTCGGGAACGGTTCTATGGGCACAGTGGACTATTTGCCTGATGGGTTTTTGAACCGGATCCACAACGTAGGACTGGTTGTCCCCATGTGGGCCCCACAGGCTCAGATATTGGAACATCCATCAATCGGTGCGTTTTTGTCACATTGCGGATGGAATTCGACACTCGAGAGTATAACCAATGGGATACCGATGATCGCGTGGCCGCTTTATGCAGAGCAGAAGATGAACGCAACGATGTTGACGGAGGAGCTCAAGGTTTCCGTCCGGTCAAAGGAGTTGCCGACGGAGAGGATTGTGGAGAGGCAGGAGATAGAGATGATGGTGAGAAAGGTCATGCTTGACAACGAGAGGCTTGGAATAAAAAATAAGGTGAAGGAGCTAAAAACCAGTGCCCTAAAAGCTTCGTCTAAGGGCGGTTCCTCGTACAATTCACTGTCCCAATTGACCCAAGACTGTGAGAATAGACTTCAATGTTTGAAAGTGAAGGCTCAAGGTGCTTGATCAGACTTGCTACGTACGAACGTGAGCTCACGTGACGGGCATGGGGTTTACAAAATTAAATATTATATATTATATTATAAATTTATAATTACGTACTTCTGTATGATTTGTTGCGTCTCGATATGTAATATAATACATATCGGCTATGGCTGCATGTGCCTCTACTGGTTGTATTTTTTTACTTTTAATTTCAATAGATTTCTCCATATTGATGAGGTCTGAATAGAATATATATATAAAAAGAAAAATGTAAGCTTGGCATGATCGGGATTGAATGAAGAATTTTATATTCGGATATTTTGTGCATCGAAATGTTTATCCTTTGAACATTTTATCTTAAATTTCTGTCTTAATACATGGAAAATTTCTAATGGAAAGGGTTAGTTTTTGTTTATTTTTAACTAACAAATTGCTGGGGCGTAGCTCAGGTAGATTGACGAGCTTGGAGCTGAGTCAAATAACTCCTAAGTTAGCAGTTTGAATATAAATTATATTTTAAATTGGATATAGCTTTAATGAGCATATAATAAATCGTTATCACAGCCTCACAGCCTCACAGAGTCACAGGTATATACTCCGATGGTTACTATACTTCTCAACTAAAATTGAGGTTCCAAGTTAATTTAAATCACCCCTTCCTCTTAGTAAAAAAATTATCATCTAATAAAATCTAAATCGATACTTTATTAATAATTATTTTATTCGACTAGGTTTATATTTCCATATAAATCAAACTCACTGTTAGAATAATAATGAAAACAAATAAAGCTAATTATAAGGAATTGTGAGTAAAACAATATCACATGAATATCTAAGTTTATTTTTATATAAACAGCCATTAGTTTTCTGTGGAGCAATCCTGAATTCCAGATTAATTAATTGGAAATTAAACAATTTTTTTATTAGGTGCATCAAAACGGAAAAAAAAAAAAAAAAAAAAAAAAAGGAAAAAGAAAAAGAAATCACATGAATGATGGGTGGCTATCTAGCTAGTTGCAAACTTGCATATGCAGAAAAGTTTTGACTTCTATCCTATTTTTAAATGTTATTATTATTATTATAGGATAAAATAATAATTTTAGAAATAGCTTTTGATTAAGTGAATTACAAAAAAAATGTTAACAATGTATTTATAATGAAAGAGTTATCGTGGAATATCTAATATTTA
The DNA here is from genome assembly GCA_008009225.1 of Acer yangbiense. Lineage (NCBI taxonomy): Eukaryota > Viridiplantae > Streptophyta > Magnoliopsida > Sapindales > Sapindaceae > Acer > Acer yangbiense. Next base: position 3,880,089 of record CM017766.1, read on the forward strand.
TAAAGAGTAGTTAAGACAATTCATATATTTTAAAAAAGCTCAAAAAAAGCTTCTTGTAGAAGCTCAAATTTTGGGCTTCTCCAAGTAGACATAAAATGGTTTTTTTAAAGGATAATTAAGACAATTCATATATTAAAAAAACTGTTTTGAGTTTTGCCAAACAACTAAAAAAAACTTCAAAATAGCTTCTAGTATTAACAAAACGCTTTTGATCCTTTCAAAAACTATACCAAACATACACTAGGTATTTTTTTTAAAAACTTTTACCATTAATAGGATTCGAACCGCTGATCTATGAGTCATTTATCCAAACCCTAAGCTTATCTATTTACCAGTTGAGTTACGTCCCGATTGGCATTTTTAAATGTTATTAACAACACCCTCAACTCCAACGAAAAATTTGGTTGTCGATATAAATATCTAACTTTAAAATATTGAGGGTTCAGTCACCCAAGGAAGCCAATAAAGGAAGTACTAGATGTCTAGATATGGCCTGTAATAAATATCTAACTTTTGCTTGTTTTGTGTTCATAGTTACATCGCAAATAAATATATGATATAGCAAATGTCACATCAAATTAAGATAAATCACATACATTGAATATTCGTTCTTCAATGCATTTATTGCAAAATTTAATCGTAGACGAAACATAAAAATAATGTGATAGATACATCTTATCGAAGTTTTTCTCAATTATTTGAGGTAGCAGCTATTATCATGATTTCTGAATAAATGATCAGACTATTATGACACTTATTATTATTATTATTTTCATCGAATCAAAACTGTGCAAGTTATGAGATTGAGAGGAAAATACTTGAACGCATCCACCGATTCCTCGAGTGAGCGTCTATGTTTCGAATCGTGTAAATAACAGTTCATGATCTCGCTAATTAGTCTCAACAGATCCTCAACTCAACCCATGTCATATTTCAAACAAATAAAAAAAAACCCACCATATATGTTAAACGTCCATAAACCTTATTATCAAGTACTACCAAAACTACCAATTAACCATTTAATTAGTTGAGAAAGTTACAATTAATTTATAAGCTCATCATCAACAATCAGGCAAGCTAGGCTTCCACCACTTGGGTTTCCTTCAAGTGTGATATTAATTTGTTAATCGATCGCGAGGTCACACATTACATGTTATTAGGCTGCTAATTATTAGATTAAGTGAAAATGTTGCGGCTATGAACTGTCTTGATGAGCTGGGTATATAGCTAGTTGAAAGTTCAATTAAAACACTTTTAACTTTCATATATATAATATCAACACATGCATCCTCTTGGCACACTTGAAAGTCACCGTTTACTCTCCATACTAAAACCTATTTTTCTCGTCGTCATATGTCAATTTGCTCCTATTTTATTTTCATTTCCATAATCAACCATTTTTTTTGCTTAATTAATTATAAAAATTGGAATAACTATCTAATCAGCATGTGCCTTTTGATCTTTTTGTGTAATAACACAGTCTGATTAAATTATCAGATTCTAACTATAGGAATCTCTTTAATATTATACGAATTTGGAAATTTTTTTAATATAAATTTCTATCTAAAGGCAAATATTGGATTGTTGTATGAGTTGTATAAGTTTAATGATTATCATTTTAAAAATCAAATAAAACATAATGTGAAGATAGTAGGTAACAAAATATCATTCAAAGATTAAAAAATTTCAAGTGGTGATATTATTATTACAATAACATATTAAATATGTTTTTAACAGCAAAAAAACAATAGAATTGAAGAAAGAAAAGAAAATGACACAGACAACTCAAAACAGTGGTATTAAAGTACTAATCCATATTAAAATCACCCTGTTCTCTTTGTAATAAAACAATTTTTCTTAAAAAAAATTTCTTTCATTGGCCATTATCACTGTTTCCATGTATTGGATTATTGGAATATGGAGAAAAGAGCTTGCAAATTGGATAATTGATATTCATTGCCTCGTTAAATAGTCTGATAATTACATCTTGACTGTTAATCTTGTTGAAGTGGATGCTGTCAATGTAGCTACTGGAGTTAATTTGCCTGAATCAGTTCTCTGTGAGGCTAAATTTATTGTGAATGATATCAAAGCTCTCATGCAAGAGGTAGGTAGTGACTTGTGTCATGCTATTTCAAGAGTAGGAAATACCTTGGCACATGACCTTGCCTCTTTCGCACTCTCCTCAGGAAAGGAGCAGACTTGGCTAAATTCCAATTTAGATTGTATCTTTTCCTGATTGCTGTATGTTTATGTCTTTCTTCAAAAAAAAAAAAAAAAAATCTTGGCGTGTAGTACGTAAGTATTTATTAGACCTACTGAAGACAATTATAATGATCAAAATGGGGTCAGAAACTCAGAAATATGGATTTAGATACCCTCCTCGCCTTAAGTGTCCTTACTCTCATAATCTATTGACATGTGTCTGATAAATAAATCAGTGGTCTGGATTAATTCTATTTTTTTTTTAAGAGTAAACTTTGTCTAAATTTAGTGTCAAAATCTAAGGAGAGTGTATTCAATTAGGATTCTTGAGGACTTTTAAAGATATTATAAATCCTAGTGTATTCAATTTGGACATTTAAAGATTGATCCATATGAATCCTCATTAAAGAATCCTTCCAAACATGAATTGGGACTTTAAAATGTCTACAAGAATCAATGTGATTAGGACTGGATTTTAAAGGATTTTCTTAAGTCATGGATTTTGTGGATTTTGGTGGACTTGATGGTGAAAGATGTCCAGCCTTCTCCCCAAAGATTTTGGTGGATTTTGCTTTTCCTCTCTCTCTCAAATCAGAAATGAGACCGATGCAGTGAGAGCTTCCATCCCCAGATGCACATAATTATATATGTGAGAATATGTGCAGTCACATAATTATATACAGTATAACAAGTACAAAACTCACCACGTGCCAAAATTTCACAAAACAACACCAAATTAATCTGTAGAGCCTTCAATCAAACACCAAAATGCTATAACAAAACATCTACACCTCATTTTTCAGTTTAGTTCAATTCAAGCATTGCAAATATAGATTGACTAGTGTATCAAATTTTGCTCATTCTAACTTCAAAGGTTTTTTTTATAATTAGAGCTTACAAGTCAGAGATAACAAATTCATGAAAAAATTGTTATCGCTTGATCTCGGTATCAAATTTTGCTCATTCCAACTTCGATTAGCCCGACAAATCCATGAACTAAACAAATCCATAAAAGTTGGAATGTCTCAAATTATGAGATGGATGTCTAAACAAATCAATGAAAGTCCATGAGGATTTATAAAAGTCTGTAGAAATCCATGAAAATCTGTCACTTAAAAAATATCTTTAAATGTCTTTAAGAATCTTAATTAATCCTAATTGAGTACACCCCCTCATTTAAATGTCTTTAAGAATCTTTAAATGTCCCGTAATATGACATCACTATAATCAATTCATTTAAATTGTATTAAATTTGTATGATTTAAATGAATATATTACAGGGTTATCACTTGCCACATCATTTATGCACCAGATTTGGACACCAGATTTGGACAAAGTAACATTATTTTTTTAAAAAAACAGCTATTGACAACGATAACATTATATAGACTCAATATATATACCAATTATTTATAAAAAATACCAATAAATATATTCCTAAAAAAAAAAATAAGAATAAATATTATCATTGATATATATATATACCTATAAATAGTTTCCTAAAAATAATATACCAAAAAATATTCATGATCATACAACCAACTAATTTTGGCTATAAATACCATTCATTCCTTCAACTCTTGTCCGAGTAACATCATCAAGGTCTCTCTCTCTCCCTCCAATTAACTTCAGAGTATTTAAAGTATTTTTCACGATGCAAATCATGAAACCACATGTAGCTCTACTCGCTAGCCCTGGAATGGGACACGTTATTCCAGTTCTGGAGCTAGCAAAACGCCTTACCAATCACCACAACCTCCACGTCACTGTCTTTGTTGTGTCTTCTGATCAAAATACTTCTGTCGAACAGTTATCACAGCTTGTCATCAATTCACCAAATGAAAAGCTCCTCCACGACGTTGTCTTACTCCGGTCTGATCCGGATATGTCCTGTCTAGTTGACCCGGACGCATCGATAGTAACTAAAATACTAGTCATGATGCGCGTGTGCTTACCTTCTCTCCGGTCCAATATCTCTTCAATGAAGTTCCGTCCAACGGCTCTAATTGTTGACTTGTTTGGAACTGAAGCCATGGCGGTCGCCGATGAGTTCGAAATGTTGAAGTACGTGTTCATTACAACTAATGCATGGTACGTTGCAACATCAATATATACACCAACCGTTGAAGAAAATGTGTTGGACGATCACACGAACCGGAAATTACCACTAAAAATCCCGGGTTGCATGCCGGTCCGGTTCGAGGATACCATCGAACCGTTTCTCTACCGGAACGATCCGGTTTTTAAGTGGTATTTAAGTTTGGGGATGGACATGACAAAAGCCGATGGAGTTCTAGTGAACACGTGGGAGGATCTGGAGTCTAAATCACTTGAAGCTCTACGTGATACGAAGATGTTAGGTCACATTGCCAAGGCTCCGGTGTATCCAATCGGTCCGTTGGCTAGACCTGTTGGACCGCCACCGGTTCTTGGAAACGACGACGTTTTAGATTGGCTAGACAAGCAACCGGCTGAGTCGGTGATTTATGTGTCGTTTGGAAGTGGCGGGACATTATCGTCAAAACAAATGATCGAACTGGGCTGGGGTTTGGAGATGAGCCAGCAAAGATTTATTTGGGTGGTACGACCACCGTCGGATAGCGATGCATCGGGATCATATCTGACGGCTGAGAAAGGTCCAGCTGGATTTTCGGATTATTTACCAGATGGGTTCGTGGATAGGACCCACAACGTAGGATTGATCGTGCCTATGTGGGCCCCACAAGCTCAGATTTTAGGACATCCATCGGTTGGTGGATTTTTGTCACACAGTGGTTGGAATTCAACGCTGGAGAGTATAATGAATGGTGTACCGATGATCGTATGGCCACTGTACGCGGAGCAGAAGATGAATGCTGCGATGCTGACGGAGGAGTTTGGGGTGGCTGTCCGATCCAAGGAGTGGCCGTCATCGGAGATGATCGTGGAGAGAGATGAGATAGAGATGATGGTGAGGAGGATAATGGTGGACAATGAAGGAGGTGAGATGAGATATCGAGTCAAGCAACTGAAAATCAGTGCCCTAAAAGCTTCGAGTCAGGGCGGCTCGTCATATAATTCACTGTCTCGGTTAGCTATAGAGTGCGAGAGCAGCCTTCAATGCCTGAAAGTGAAAGCTCAAGGTGGTTGATGACTTGATGATAGAGTTGCGTATGTGTAGTTTCCAAGAGAATCTACGTACGTATCGCAGACTATAAGATTTATGTGTTTTTCTTACAAGATTATGTATATTTTTAATCTTGATTTTGTCTTTGGTAGTGGAATATTAGTAGTATTGATTATTATATAGCCTTGTTTAAGATTGTTGAAATAATTAATAATGGAATATTTTCATGTTGATGTATATAAGTAGGGATGTTAATGGTACAGGTCGGGTACAAGTTTTCCAATACCATTCCCAATACCAATTAGTATGAGAAATATATACCATTCCCTATGAATACCTGCCTTAAAAGAAACGGTGCGGGTACGGGGATTCCTCATTAGGGGATCGGTTTTTTACCTCATACCATCCTCATTCCATTAATGTATATTTTTTTTAATGACTTCTTAATAAAGATCATATAAATATTATTGAATAATATGAAAATAATAGTGTGGGGTATATATATTATATATAATGATCTGGAATGGAGTAGTGTTTCAATGGAGGGAAAAAAATGAGAAAAAATGAGAAGGAAAATTATGTTAGTCGGAGGGAAAAAAATGAAGGAAAATTATGTTTTGTGAAGATAGTAGTCATGATACTAATTAAGTGCTTCAAATATATATATATATATATAACGGGGTACGGGGACAGGGCGGAGCGGGGAATTTAAATCCCATAACTGTACCAAAATTAAATTGGGTATTAAAAAAAATACCGGCCTCATACCACAACTTAATTAGTACGGTTAAATTCGTCCCTAACGGTTCGGGTCATTGGACCAATGGGTAATCTTGACATCCCTAATATAAGAATGTTCTTGAAATCATATTTCTTTGTTGTGGAAAAAATTAACTTTTATAGAGAATTATGTTTAATCATAATTATAAAAGGATTTCTAACCTAACCTATACGAGTAATTCTACATACAACCGTGTTTGTGCAACCGCCTCTTAATCGCTTTGGAAAAGAGTGAATAAACACATAGGACCTGCGTAAAAAAAACATGAGTCCCATATGTTTATTCACTCTTTTCCAAAGCGGTTATGTGGCGATTACGCAACCACGGTTGTATATGGAATTACTCAACCTATAATTAAGTACCTAAATGACTGAGCACTTTGAAACATTAACCTCACACAAAAACCTGCTTAATCAGCATTTTTTTTGGTTGACGAACACATCAAACACCCTACCTAGCGGTTTGACTTAATATTGACCATTTTTACCTGTCAAAACAAGAAAGTTATTGAAATCTGGTATTTCTTTTTTCTTTTTTCTTTCTTTTGGTAGGAAAGAAATAACTTTTAGAGAGGAGAATTAGGTTTAAATCATATGCAGCTCAGCTGCTTTCTGCTCGCTCCGATAATAGCTTGTTGTGTTTGGTAGGTTTGGCAGATGTGTCTTTCTCATACTACTTTTATGGATTTTTAAAATTTTCATATTTTCAAGAAAGGTAATATAGACACTGTCTCTAAACATGTTTTGGGTTTAGATGTTTCTTTGTGGTGATCTTCTACTCCGGATTTTTACAGCTTTTCTTTGGTTGGCAAAGATTGTATGGGTAGAGAGTCATTTTATTTTCGTTAAATGTATCTTTTTTACTTTTTATTTTAGCCTGCGTACCTTTCTCTTTTTGTTATACCGGCCACTTGCAATGGTACACCTAGGATTTTTAATTAATTAAAGGGCAGTAACGTTTTGATCGTTTTCCATATCTATTTAAAACAATAGACAGAGATATCTCTTAAAAAAAAAAGATAATTTACATAGACTATTATAAATTTTTTGAAACCATATTTGATTCATTTTCTGATAATTAATTAAAAGTATTTATAAATTTGAAGAAAAAGTATCCAACAAAATTAATTTCACATTCAGTACAATCTGTTGTTTGGCCCATGCCCCATTGCCCCTTGCAGTTGTTTAATTTCTATTAAAAAAAATATGTCGTTATATTAGACCAATGACTCTTTTAATGAAATATTACATGTGATCATCAATTTATCTACCGATCTCTGGTCTTGCCTTTGAACATATGTAGAAGATATTGCCTTCGAACATATGTAGAAGATATTAAGATCATGAGCTTCAGTTTAAACTAAAATCAGCAAGACAATTTTGTTTTCTGTTTTTTTAATTTATTTGCTATACTGATCAATTGAGACAATTTTGTTTAATTTTAAAATTGTAACTACCATATAAATTCCTCTTTAGTTTTCAGACACGAAAATAATTCAAAATATATGTTCTTCCTTTTTATTTTTATTTTTCAGTGCGTTTTCCAATATGGTAAGTTCTGACTATTAATCAGTTCGATAGAGACAAACGCCAACGAATTTGTCTTAAATGTACCGTGTGATACATGAGTCTCGATTCTAGTTTTAATTTTTTCTGGAATTCGTTCATGTTAGTAATCCTGTATTCCTGTATAACAGAAATGACTATTGATAATACGTTACAAGATGACTAAATATTCGACAAAAATTAAGGCGGGTTAATGGTAATCTCAACATATGTTGAGATTGTGGCTTTAAACCATAACCCAACACCGGCCCAGCTCCCAAGTTTGTACTTAAAAAGAAGTGTATATGAAATGAGTAAGCCAGTAGTGTTATAAAAAAAGGAAAATTGCAAATAACCCATACTTTTGATAAATGCCAAATAAAACCTTCTGGTTTAAACAATCAATAAAAAACTCCCTACCATTAGTTGACAGTTAATTAACCGTTAGTTGACTTTAATTAAATCTAATGAATTATAATTATTTAAGTGGTTTTTTCTATAATTGAACTAAAAAAATATACTATACGAATATGTTAGAAAATAAAAAATAATAATGAAAATTATATATATATTATAACAAAGCAATAAAATTATTATCAAATTTAAACAAAAATTTTATTTTAAGATATACAAAATTATTTTTGTATGAAATTGATTTGATTAATATTATTAATATATATATATATATATATTATTCTGTTTATGATAAAGGATTTAAATTGTAATATTTGATATATATATATATATATATATATATAAAGTCAACTAACTGCTAACTAATAGTAGAGGTTTTTTTATTTTTATTTTTTTTATTTTTTTTTAACCTTCTAATTGTTCAAATCAGAGGGTTTGATTTGGTATTTAATCAAAAAGTCAGGGGTTATTTACAATTCTTCTTTAATATATATATAGTTTTTCTACTATCAGTTCGTCCTGATATAAAATATATCATGACGAAGAATGTGGACCATAGATTATAGAGAAGTTTTGATAAGTGCATACACTTTGAAGTCAAAGTATATAAATCTAATGGTCTACATTCTTCGTCTTGATATAAACTGACAATAGAAAAATTGTATATATATACACTTGATTTGGTTAGTTGATTAACATTATTAAAATTATAGCTTAATGATTATTGACATATTTATATGGTTTCAAAAATCAAAACCTGTCACAATATGTTCAAAATTAGAATAATGCAAACTTCACGTCCACTTATTTTCAGTCAACTCATTAATTTTTTTTTTTTTTTTTTATGAAATATTTGTCAAATCATTAATAATGAATGAAATTTATCCACAAAAAAATTAATTAATTAATTAAATGCCGACGATAAGCTTATGCAAACTTTGATAATGCAATGCTTAATTAGTTGAATTTAATTGGACAGATATATATAACTTTTACATATGGAAATGTTAATATATATATTGAGTGAGTCTCTCTTGAGAGATCTCTTATTTTAATTTTGGTAAGGACCATGATGAAAACACATCGATTTTAATGAATTTTAATTTAAATTTTTTAGTGGAGGATAAGTTCATTGAAATCTACTTATAAACAAAATTTAAGAATTTTTCGAATACTTGAACTGTTTTTCTTGAATTTTCCTATATTTCGTCTATTTTTTTATGCCTTCATATTTAACAAAATTTGGATTAATAGTTCTAGTGCTCGGAAAATTCTTAAATTTTGATCATATGTAGATTTCAATGAACTTATCATCCACACAAAAATTCAGATTAAAATTCATTAAAATCGATATGTTTTCATCATGGTTAAGGGATTCCTCATGAGAGACTCACTATATATATATATATCTCAATAATTAAGCTCAACATGAACAATCAAATAATTAATTAAGGCTCCATGCAACCACTTAAAAGGTGTTTTTGGGGTGTTAATTAGTAGATTAAGTGAAAGGCCAGAAGGTACCAATTGATCATGATGTGATCATGTGTCGGGGCATGGGCATCTTCATTCTTCTCTCACATATATAAATAGTTTACTCTTCTAGTCTTCTTCATAGTAAAATTAATTACTATTTTGTCTCTCTCTCTCCTCTAGTCATGCTTGTATAGTTTTACACTTGTATGTTCTCTGTATTTATTTATTTTAGTTTTCATCTCCGTAATTAAAAAAGGATTAAAAAAACAAAAAATCTTACATGAGATATTTGATGTGACTAATTCATGTGAAACATCCTCAACATCAGCATGTGATTTTTGTTATTTAGTGGTGAGTGGTGACATCTCCTATGTATTTTATGGTCAATTTGCCGCCATTTATAATGACACAACTCGTCGAGTTCGAATTGAGGTATCTTAATTACTTATAAATTATAATAAACTTCTTTATTTTCTTATTATAAAGTCTACGTCTTTCTTTATATGAATTTTATCGTATTATATATTAATATGCTATTATTGTTCCATGCAAACCTATTATTTATTTTTAAACGAACGGTGGTCTTAGCTTATATGGCATATGTATAGGTTAGAGAGGATTTGTGATTTTGTACTGCCGGTGTAATTGTTTTTTAAAATAATTATATATATATTTTTCTAATTATTATAATAAATTTAGGTTTTGAAAAATATACTCGAATCTACAACTTTATAGTGAGTTTGTGACGGACTCATGGACATCTATTTGGTTGTGAGTTGTAACACATATATAATATATATATATATATATATATACAGTCTTTCTATTGTCAGTTCGTCCTAACAATAAATATATCAGGACGAAGAATGTGGACCACGGATTATGGAGAAGTTTTGACAAGTGCATACACTTTGAGTCAAAGTATGTAAATCTAATGGTCCACATTTTTCGTCTTGATATATTTATTGTCAGTTCGAACTGATAATAGAATTTCTGTATATATATATATATATATATATATCATCGTGTTTTCTAACTTCACGTATGTGTTTTCTAAGACTAACAAAGGACACGCATCTCTAAATTATATTAATTGTTTAACTTCATTTTTTATTTTTTAAAAAAAAAAAAAAAAAAACTATCTTTGTTAAATGTTTTTAAAATATTTCCTTTTAATATACCACATAAACGGTTGACTATTCAAACTTTGGACATTGACACGCTGAATGTGCATTATTTCTATTAAGGAAAATGACAATGAAGGTAAAAAAATTCATTGTGCAATCCTCCCGCGGTTAAGGAACCTCAAATCAATTCCCATGATCTTAGCAATTCATTGTCATTTTCCTTAATAAAAGAAACTCTGATACCATATAAAAGAAACTTTGAAAAATTATAGATTGAAACAAGTAAGGAGTTGACTATTACAAACAACTTCCAAGATCATTACAAATTTACAATATAAAAAAAGGAAAAATTATCTCAACAGATATTATGTGCAAATTGTCTAATAAAATCAGAGAATTGATTTCTTGGCTTTGGAATGAAGAACACATCCTTAATGGCTGGAGTAATCTGTGCAATTATGATTGACTTTCCTTGATCATGGGAATTGATTTGAGATTTCCTTGACTGCAGGAGAATTGCTAAGATCATGACAATGAAATTCTTTGCCTTCATTGTCATTTTCCTTAATAATTTCCACTACGTTGATATGCTGAATGAGCATCATTTCCACTAAGTCACATTGGATGGCGATATCAACACTAATTTTTGTTAGTTATGATTTATGTTTAACTTTCAAATACAATAACAATTTTATAACATTCTTTAAAAAAAAAAAAGTTCGATTTCCGAAGTATTACATTTCCTTACTTTTGTATCTCATTTGAGAAAGACAATTTAGCGACATAATTCGATTGCCGTCTTAATTATTGATAGAAAAAAAATAATAATCAGATATATATATATTTGTGTGTGTGTGTGGAAGACTACAGGTTCATCTGAATTTATTCTCCAATCACCCTACAGTTGTCATGGCCATGTAAAATCGTTTTCTATATCTGGATATATAGTATGGGTCCAAATTAAGTTCTTCAATAATTTAATAAAACGACCCATGAGCCGCTGCTTCAACTTGTCTACAATTACTAACTTCCATATCTTTTTTATGACAAAAAAAATAATATAAACAATTGCCTACAATTAATATGAAGATTTAATCAAGTCAAGTAAAAATAAATTAATATGAAGATTTGATTATGTGATGCCTAGGGACATTGTGTATTGTATACTCGCACAACACCAAAAAAAAAAAAAAATACTTGCACATAAATTTATAAAATGCTTGAAAAAGTACCCTACACATAAGTTTATAAAATACGTTGTGCAGTTGTGCAGTTGTGCTATAGATATAGATTAATAGATATGAATAATTAAACTTTTTTTTTTTTTTTTTTTACGACAAAATTTTAATGTCACACATCAGACATAAATAATCTTTTGATTAATTAGAGCCGCGTGGCTTTATATATATATTATAATATCCATTAATCCGGGATTAGTATTTTTTTGAAAGCTTTCACCCATTGGTAGGATTCGAGCCGTTGACCTGAGAGTCATTTACCCAATCCCCAAACTCGTCTATCTATCATATGAATAATTAAACTTATTGACAGTTTTTCTGTGTCGTTTAAGAAAAAAATTATGATAATTAATTTATTCAATAAGGTTTTCTTAAAAATAAAAAAATAAAAAAATAAAAATAAAAAACTTAATTTGGTTTCAAAATTTGCTTGCATTTTCTTTTGTCGTGACTGCACAAGTGCACATAGTTGAGGGACGCAGCCGACAATTATTGATGAGAATGCTATTAAACATTATTCGACTAGAAATTGAAGCATTAATTATGGTACAATTATACAAAATCTTGAAGGACAAAGGCTTCTTTCCCAATTTATAGTTTTATTTTATTTTATTTTATTTTATTTTTAAAGCAAATTTATTGTTTTTTCTTGAATAAACATAGACTAATAATAATATAAATTGATCGATTTAAAAAATATATATATATATTATATCGATATATATATATTATATAAATTAAATAGGGATTTTTTTTATTACTAGATTAAGGGCAATCTAAATAGTCTTCACCAAAGCTTTAAAAATCTTGAATAAAAGATCGTAAATTAAAACTCATCAAGATTTTCAGAACTATCAGGATTTTCAAGCTTACAAAGTAGTTTGCTCCAATGACAACAAAAAATTGAAATATGAATGAAATTATTATTATTATTTGTAAGATAACAAATTAATTATATATATTTATAGTTGTAGTCCTTTTCAAATGTGAGTATCTAGATCGTAACAACAATCTCTATATGCCAACTAGTCCAAAAATTAACACAAAATTGAAATGTTTCTAATGTGCATGATAAAAATTATTCTAAGTACTCAAAAAATAACTTATATTAGATTTCTTTGTATGATTGAGTTCAAGGTTTCCACTAGCTATCTCCTGCTGCATAATTTAAACTTAAAATATTGACAAACTAAATAAACGTCATTTATCACCAACTCATCAAACTATATTGAGTGACAGTCACTAGTTTTGTCTCTTAAAATAAACATATATATGCTACCTTGTAATTGTTTCCTTGCATACAATCATGTCATCATCGGTGTTCCTAGTTTAATATATATATATATATTAGTGCACAACAAACTTTATTTATTTTATTCTAAGTGACATTTTCTAACCTAGTGCATCGTATTATTGGTAAAGATAAAAGATAAATAGTTTCTTAAGATAAAAAGCAACATTGGTAACGCGTTGAACTTGAAGTAATTTCTATTTTGCAGTATTTTCCGTTCTATACATTGACTTTTGAAAAGTTTACTCTGAAAAGTTTTTCCAGGTTTTACATTGACTTCCTCTGTCATTCTCTCTATTTCTTGTTGTTTAGACGAGTTTCAATAAAAATAAAATAAAAATAAAATAAAAAGAAGTTTAGACCGTTTATTGCGTTGATCAATATATACTAGTCTTGGTGTAGTCAATACGTGAGAAAAAGAGCAGAGAAGATTCAAACGTGAAACATCCATTTGCGCCAATAGGGGCGTAGGTACGTAGCTCAGCTGGTAGATGGACGAGTTTGGGGTTTGAGTAAATGATTTCCATATCAACGGCTTGAATCCTATTAATAGTGAAAAGTTTTAAAAAAATACATAATATCGGATTAATAGATATTGTCAAAGTAAATAAATAAATAAATAAATAAATAAATAAACCTATTTTCTAGGGGTTTGGAGATCTTGACTTGTGAAACTTGTTAAATCAAAACGAATTTGATTTTTCTCTACCTTGAATATTATTAAAGGTCAAGTATCCTAGTTGCGTTGTGTTGAGTCAAGGAAAGTGGGAAGAAAAGTTCATCTGATAGAAAATAATGGGATAGAAAATTAGGGATATGTATTGGAGAAGAGTGTGTTTAATATGGTAAGTAAAAATTTATGAGAGATTGTTTAATATGTAATATTTAATTTAATGATTTAGGAGAGATATATATATATTTTTTTAGAATAGAAGTGTCAAAAGATAAAAAGGATAATCTTGGAACAAAAGAAAGTGTCTTTAGAATTTTGTAAAAAGAAAAAAATTGGATTGTTAAAATAAGCTTTCTTTAAAAAAAAATTCAGTGGGTGTCCATAAATTAACAAGATGCCCTCAAATAAAATTTTCTATTTAATTTTCTTATTTTTTTTTTACCTTGCCTTTTCTTTTCTCTTTTCTTGACCGTATTCTTCCGTTCATTCTTCTTCACTTGTGGTTTTCTCTCATTTTTATATTTTAGAAAATAATTATATAAATATTGGATCGATTGGGGCAGGTCATGAAATAATGGTTGAACATATATCCGAGCAGGTTACAAACCAGGTAAAAAAGTTTGACCCGGCCTCGACCTGATATCCATTTTAAATGCTTCAAACAGATCGAATCCCCATCAGTTTAGAGAAGATCTGAGATTTTTATCATCCTTAAACTGAACTAGCATTCTTTACCGCTAAACCATATTGAACGCCGTAATAATAAAAATGTATTGACAAGGGCTGTATCATATTAATACATGCAACAAGTTGCCAAGTGCCATATACATACAACATTATTACTGATTGATGTATATACTTAACTAGATGACCTCTTGCAAAGCTTCTAGGGCGTTTGTTCTGGATCGAAACCATGTAATTGGATAGATCCTGAATCTACTACATGGTTTCCATCCAAGACCAGTCGGTGGAGAAGCTTTACAAGAGGGCAATTGGTTACATGCATTAATGGGTGATAATGCTATACTGCTATAGTATGTATTAATATTTAAATGTGTCAAATTGTTCTAGGAATTAATTGCATTAATTTGACTTTATAGGTTTTAAAAAAATAAATAAAAAATAAATAAATAATCTGTGGCGATGCCCACTAGGATTGATATCAATAATTCATCATTCTTTACCTCCCTTCCACACCTGGTGGTCAAGGGTTCAAGTCTCACCATTATGATACAATTATACAAGCATTCTTTTTTTTTTTTTTTTTTTTTGTTTCATTAATTTATTATTATTATTATTATTATTATTATTATTTTAATAGATTCAGTGTAAGGTAATAAGGTATGATACAATTATACAAAATCTTGAAGGACAAAGGCTTCGTTTCAAATTTTTTTAATAATATATTATATAATATCATATCTCAACCATATATTAATGATAACTTATCATGATATATATTATACGGATCTGGATCGATCATCTCCTCATATTTCCCCTCCTCACCTTATCTCCACCTTTATAATATATTGACACGTGTTTAATATAATAAATCAATAGTTTAGATTATTTCAATTAATTTTTATATATTTACTATGTGAGTACAAGATGATGGGGTGATGTTTATTGTGTTGATCAATATATACTAGATAGTCTTCGTGCAGTCAATACGTGAGAAAAAGAGAAGAGAAGATTCAAACGTGAAACATCCATTTGCTAGTGGTCCGGAGGTGGAGGACCTTGACTTGTGAAGCCTGTTAAATCAAAACGAATTTTATTTTACTCTGCCTTGAATATTATAAGTCGTAGTTGCGTGTGTCAAGGAAAGTGAGAAGAAAATTACATCGTAGTTGCCTTGAATATTTCAATATATTGACAAGGGCTATATCATATTACTACATGCAACATTATTACTGATTAATGTATATACTTAACTAGTTGACGTCTTGCAAATTAAGCTAGCTTCTAGGGCGTTTGTTCTTGGATCGTAACTATGTAATTCCTGAATATTACGTGTTCAAATGGGTGTCCTACTAAATGGTTTTCATCCAAGACCAATCAGCGGGGAAGCTTTGCAAGAGCCAAGAGGGTAATTGGTTATATGCATTAATTAGTAATAATGTTATATGTATGTATTAATATTTTAATGTGTCAAATCGTTGGATTATTATACATACATATAGCATTATTAATACTAATATGTACATATAGCATCATTATCGATTAATGCATATATATATATATATATATGCACATCTGGTACATACATACATATATGCAGAGGCGAATGTAAGGGGGGGCCCATAGGGGCCATGGCCCCCCCAACCAATTAAAAAAAAAAAATCTATTATACATAACATTAAAATGTAAACCAATAAAAAAAAAAACTAAATGTGATATATATATATATATATATATATATATATATATATATATATATATATATATATATATATTAGATAGGTGATAATATTATCTTGTCCCTTTATTATTTTTATAATATAAATTAACTAATAATTTCAGTGCAAATGCAGAGAGGTGCCATTAAAAATCAGAGAGTTTGATGGATGTAAAAGGTGTTATAGGTTCTACACTTCTACTATATGACTATATGAGGGACTAGACAATGAGTTTGATAAGTAATAAGATGGCTTCCGTTGGACAAAATTAGTGTTGCTTGTATTTCATTGGGTTGCCATAAGAGAAAATCTTTGGTGTATCGGGTATTCTGCTGAATGATGCACCGGTCAGTCCATTGAAGATCAGACATGTGGCATAAAAAAATTTCTTTATGGATCTTCTTGAACCAAATATGCTCAAGTGGGATAAGAATGGGATGGGTCATTGATGCCACGTTGTGATAGAGAAGATCTTGACAAATCATATATAGCATTTGGCAAGCAAAATTTAATGGTACATAAACACTTAATTGGGTCAACCACTATAAAATATTCACCCAAATAATTTCATTTGGTCTTCCACCAGTAATTCCATTTCCACTGTTATGGATCAACCACTATAGAAGTGGATCAACTGTTGAACTGGGATTTTCCAAATTTGCATTAATTATCTTAGTTGAATTTAGGTCACGATGGCCTGACTATGGTAGTGTTATAGTAACAGCACTAATGCATTTGAATTTAGACCTATATATATATATAGGGGTTTTTACAATTTGGTCTCAACTTAATTTGGAAATATTACTTTTTTACTCCTTAATTCAAATTTCATCAATTTGGTCCTTATGTAATAGAAAATCAATCAAATTAGTCCTACCGTTAGTCAAAGTGACAGTTTTGACTAACGGTAAGACTAATTTGATTGATTTTCTATTATATATGGATCAAATTGATGAAATTTGAATTAAAGAGTAAAAAGGTGATGTTTCCCAATTAAGTTGGGACCAAATTGTAAAAACCCCTTTCAGTTATGCATACCATTAAGAATAGGCATAGGTTTTGCAACAAAATAAAAGATGTTTTATCATACACTCTTTAATTATGTAATTGAAATGAAAATTATGAAGAAATTGGTTATAAATAATTTTCTAGATATAAAATAGACTTGTTACATTTTAATTAGTTAATGTCTATTTTATTTATTTATTTGTATCATTACTTTTAACACCGAACGATATCACATTTTGTTGAAAAGTATCAGGCGCAAGATTCCACACTTTTTCTTATGCATGATTCCTATTGATATTATTTGAAGATTGAATTACCTACAATATTAATTTTTGTTTTCGTCCCCCCAAAGCCAAAATTCTGACTTCGCCCCTGCATATATGTATGTATTAATATTTTAATGTGTAAAATTAATACATACATATAGCATTATTATCAATTAATGCATATAAGCAATTGCGCTCTTGTAAAGCTTCTCCGCCGATTGGTCTTGGATGGAAACCATGTAGTAGGACACCCATTTGAACACGTAATATTCAGGATCTATCCAATTACATGGTTTCAATCTATGTAACCTGGTCAGATATGTGTTAAACTATTATTTCACGTCCCGTTTCGATTGACTCGATATTTATATAATTATTTTTAAAATATAAAAATATAAAAGAAAAAACAAAATTCTAAATTAATTTGACTCATATATTATTAATATCTAGAATATGTTTTTTTTTTAAATAAAAAAAATAAAATGCGTGGCGATGCCCACTGGGATTGATATCAGTAATACGTCGCCCATAGTGGACTCAACTGTTTTATGTTACAAGCAATAAATTATATGCAACATAGAATTTTGCTTATCACCTCTTAGATTAGTTGGCACAGTATCTTTTCTTCCATAGAACGTCCAAATCCTACCATGCATATACATTTTACAAGCATAAGAATAGATATTTGGACCGTATATTTATGTGTATTATTTGATTTTGATAAGGCCTAGTAACCTATTGTATTAATTTATTCTTGTAGAAAGAGAATTGCAAAAACTTCCCTAAAGTTTGATCCTTTTTTTCAAAAATAACTATATAGTTTTGAATTTAAATGAAAATCTCCTCATTGTATACCAAAAAACACCATGTATTTTCAAATTTTAGTTAAATGATCGATTACCAAAACTCCCCTTGAAATATGTGTAATACAAATGTCTCCACAGCCGACTCAACCGTTTTACATTTTACAAACAATAATTGACAAGCATAAAAGAAAAAATTATTACGAATTTTTTTTGTGTGGTTTTTTTAAAAAAAATTAAATGACAATGTTTCATATTCCGGTGGTCATTCATTGTGTCATAATGATAAAAGACGCTTTAATTAAGTTCGACAATATTTTAGTTTATTATTATTTTTTTAAAGTATTATAACTATTACAATATGACTGTGGGAATCTGTCAAGATCAAATAATACATGTGCAGTTTAGATAACTATCACACATGTTTTTAAAATGGGCATAGTGAGAGTCGAGCCCTTCACCACTACTGTGGAAGGAAGGTGCACTACCATCTCTATTAAAAAGTGATGTGCCCGATAGTATTTCAGTTTCGATTCGCCATGCGGTAAGTGATATATTAAAAAAATAAATAAATAATTGAAAAATCATTTTCAGTCCCAACGCTACAGCAACTTTGCCAATCTATAAATACCTTGTCAAGTTTATGCATCGAATACAAACCATTTCGAACACTTTACCTGAGTTGCC
Organism: Acer yangbiense; assembly: GCA_008009225.1. Classification (NCBI taxonomy): domain Eukaryota; kingdom Viridiplantae; phylum Streptophyta; class Magnoliopsida; order Sapindales; family Sapindaceae; genus Acer; species Acer yangbiense. The sequence goes on from CM017766.1 coordinate 3,899,107, forward strand.
TCCTCCTCTCTTTGATCAATTAATCACTCTCCATCTTTGAAGTCCATAGCCATGAAAAGCACAAAACCTCATGTTGCACTCCTCGCTAGCCCTGGCATGGGACACCTGATCCCAGTCCTCGAGCTCGGCAAACGACTTGTCGTTCAACATGAGTTCCACGTCACCATCTTTGTTGTGGCTACCGATACCACAACTGTTGAGTCCCACCTTCGCAATTTACCAAACCCCAAACTCCTCAACGTTGTATCGCTCCCTCCGGTCAACATATCCGGTCTAGTTGACCCTGACGCGTCGATAGTTACCAAAATAATCGTGATGATGCGCGAGACCTTGCCGGCCCTACGATCAGCAATAATCTCAACAACGAGGCAGCTTCGTCCTACGGCTTTGGTCGTGGACTTATTTGGCAGTGAAGCTATGGCGATTGCTGACGAGTTCGAAATGTTGAAGTACGTGTTCATTGCTTCCAACGCTTGGTTTCTTTCAGCCACTGCGTATTTTCCCACAATTGATAAGAGGCTTGAAGAAGAACATATCAACCATAAAAAACCGCTGATGATTCCGGGTTGCAAACCGGTCCGGTTCGAGGATACACTGGAGGCCTTTTTGGACCCAAAAGATCAAGTATATGTTGAGTACTTGCGTTTGGGTGTTGAAATACCAACCGCTGATGGTATTTTGATTAACACGTGGGAGGATTTGGAGCCCACAACGCTTGCAGCCATGAGAGATACGACGTCGTTAGGGAGGGTGACTAAGGTACCGGTTTATCCAATCGGTCCACTGGTGAGGCCGGTGATGCAAGTCAGACCGGTGCCGGTTCAGGAGGATTCTGTGTTGGGTTGGCTAGAGAAGCAACCCAGTGAATCTGTGATGTACGTCTCGTTTGGAAGTGGAGGGACTTTATCGTCCAATCAAATGATCGAGCTGGCATGGGGACTGGAGCTGAGTCAGCAGAGATTTGTTTGGGTGGTACGTCCACCCATGGACGACGATGCATCTGGGGCGTTTTTCAAAGTAGACAGTAACGGCTATGATGGCACCCCAAATTACTTGCCCGATGGATTCTTGACACGTAACTCTGATAAGGGATTGGTCATCCCAATGTGGGCTCCACAAGCTGAGATATTGTCCCACCCATCAATAGGTGGATTTTTAACACACTGTGGGTGGAATTCAACCATGGAGAGTGTAATGAACGGTGTGCCTATGATTGCATGGCCTTTATACGCCGAGCAAAAGATGAACGCAACCATGTTGACGGAGGAGCTCGGCTTGGCCGTCCGATCGAAGGAGTTTTCGACGACCACGATCGTGGAGAGGGAGGAGATAGAGAGGATGGTGAGAAAGATCATGGTGGACAAAGAAGGTGATGGAATTAGAAGTAGAGTGAAGGAACTAAAATACAGTGCAGACAAGGCTTTGAGCATCGTCGGTTCATCATATAATTCACTATCGAAAGTTGCCAAAGACTGCGAGACAAGCTTGCAAGGCCAACTGTCAAAGGCCCGTGGTGCTTGAAATCACGAGAAGCTAGATATATGTAATCGCTTTTTATATATATACCAATTACACCATCTTTCATGATGATCAAAACAAGGTTGTATACTTGTATGCATGTGTGATAATTAATTATTAATGAGAAATTTATTATATTTAAAAAACGATTAGGTTAACTTTTATTGACGTGTCACATGTTGAAGGTTTGTTGGGTATTGTCTATCAAGTTTTCATTTGTGTTGATTTGATATTTGGGTGCTTTTGAGTTTGTTTAATTTCTTTTGGTAGAATTCTCTGCTCGGATTGTTCTTGAAAAGTTGAAGTGCTTAAAATATCTTTACCTTGACTTTTTCTGTTTACTGTAAGTTTCTGAATAGATCTATGGAACACTTTGGATTCACTTTGCTTTTGAGTATTTTGGATTTGGGGTTCTGCAAGTAAAGAATTTTGTGCATGCACCTTTGTAAGTTCTTCAAACAGTTTTTGATATACTGGAAGTGGACTTTTTGTTTTGATAAAATCATCTAATTTTTTATTTTATTTTATTTTTTTCATTCATTTTTGTAGGTTATTGCCACCGGATTAATACTTAGTCGATGGACAGGGCTAGCAGTAGGATTCTATCTTAGCAAATGAGTACACTTTGCTATAATATGGCATTTGTTGTAGACTAGTACTTTAAAAACAAGTTGATATTATGCTAGTTTTTGAATATTCAATTTCAATGTTAATTGCAATGACAAGTTATTCAATATTCTACCATGTTTTATACGGCAATTTTTTTAAGGCATTTTTGAAATATTGCTATAATACTTTGACATTCTTTTACGACTCCCTTCGTAATGACATTTTACTAAATACCGTAAAAAGGTTTTTATGGCATTTTTAAAAGCTTATAAATATCACTTTTCCTTGTAGTGTATATATGCTTAGAAGAATTAGAAAGATGAGATTTGCTTAGTTGTTTGCCCCTCACAGCTACACTATAAGATTACGGGTTCGAGTTTGAGTTTGTTCCCCCACCCTAAATAAAACCCATTTTTGGTTGTCGAATTTTATGCATTTTTTTGGATCACATCTCTCAAACGCAAAAAAAGAACCTAAAGAATAAACTAATACACCTTTGGTATAGTTTGGTTTGTGTGTGTGGAAGTCAACAATCATCGAGTAATTTTTTATTTTTTTTTAACCATCATGAATCGAGTAATAATTGTATGTATAAAAACTGAAAAATAAATAATAAGGAAACAGAAGTCACCACATGACGACAGATTAAATAGTAAATAACTTATATTTCAAATCGAGCAAATTGCAACCAACCTCCTTGAAGTTTGGTCTTTGACAATCGGAAACAACTTTATACTTAACTGACAATGACCTCCCCTGCCATTAGTCACAGTTAGTCAAACTTAATAGAGATAGGGGTATTTTCATTCTTTCAAGCCTTTTTATTTGTTTAAAAAGTAGATTTAAAAGCTTTAAATTTTCACCATTCATCTTGGCCACATTTTTTATTTTTGAAAAATCTAAAAAACTTGAATCTGAAGAAAAATCTAGAAATACATCAATGGAAGAAGAAAATGTTGTTAGATTAGATTTATATGAGTCAGATTTTTTTAGTAATTTTTTTTTTAGTTTTGAAAAATATAAAAAACTTGAATATGAAGAAAAATTCGGGAATCCATATGGAAGAATAAAAAATTATCCGAAGACAATGTTGTTGGATTGGATTTTGATGATCCAAATTATTAATTTTTTAGAATTTCGAATTTGAAGAAAAATATAGAGATACAACCTATGTCTCCACGTTTTTTATTTTTATTTTTTAATTTATAATTTTCAATTTTTTATAGTGTAGATACAAATTTGTTTTCATATATTTATATATTTTTAAAATCATATATATATATTTTAATTCATAGGCATTTAGGTATTTGTAGCGTTAAAATCCGGTCAACGATTAAACTTGACTAGTTTTGACTAACGGTAGGAGAGGTCATTGTCAATTAATGATAAAGTTGTTTTTGGTTGTCAAAGGTCAAACCTCAGGGAGGTTGGATGCAATTTGCTCTTTCAAATCCAAGATGGGATTCCAGACATTTCTTGTCATCCGAAATCCCGTAGGTGAAAATCCAAAATGAATATCAAATAAAAAAGGGGTAATTACCCTGGTGGCCATCAACTTTTGTCACCACTATCAAAATAGCCATCAAATGGGAAATTGGTTTCAAAATGACCATTTTTGTCAAACGTTGTTATACTAATGGTCATTTTATCCATTTCTATCCAATGAGTGACATTTTGGTAAATAAGGGAATGTCATTAATTTATTTTAGATTTTTTTGAAAATCAATTTTTTCTTTTGTTTTTTGAAACAAATATTTATATTTAGTGTGTATATACGTATAGCATATCTCAAACATATATATACAGTCTTTCTATTATCAGTTAGAACTGACAAAAGTTATATCAGTTCCTTGTATGTGGACCACTTGATTTAAATACTTTGACTGACAAGTGCATACAGCCAAGTCAAAGTATTTAAATTCAGTGGCCCACATGTAAGGAACTGATATAACTTTTGTCAGTTCAAACTGATAATAGAATTTCTGCACATATATATATATATATATATATATATATATTTATTTATTTATTTTTTGAGAAAATTGAGTCTACAAAATCTAAAAATTCTAAAAAATATAAGTTGAAAAGATATATATATATATATATATATATAAATTTCTTTTTTGAGAAGATTAAGGCTACAAAATCTAAAAATTCTAAAAAACATATTTGAGATAAGTTGAAAAGATATATATATATATATATTCTTTTTTGAGAAATAATTATATATATATATATATATATATATTTGAGATATGCTATATGTATATACATACACTAAATATAATTATTTGTTTCAAAAAACAAAAGAAAAAATTGATTTTCAAAAAATATCTAAAATAAATTAATGTCATCCTTGTATTTACCAAAATACCACTTATTGGATGGAATGACCATTAGTGTAACAATGTTTGCCAAAAATTGTCATTTTGAAACCAATTCCCCATTTTGCAGCCATTTTGATAGTGGTGGTATAAGTTGATGGCCACCGGGGTAATTATCTCAATAAAAAAACAAAATAATTGTGGACCCTACAAATCAATCAGCAGTTCAGCACCCCTTCCTTTCTGTTCTTTTTATCAGACGCAGGCATATAGACCCACCATTCAACCGATTCCCAGTTTCCCATGCACCCTCTTTTATTTTTATCATACACAGACCCACCATTAAACCAATTCTCACCCTTTTTTTTTTTTTTTTTTTATCGGTTGCGGGCCCATCATTTAGGGATGGTCATTGGGGAAATGAGCATAGATATAAGTCCCCCCATCCCGATCCCCATTTCAATTTGGAGATAAAAATCATCCCCATCACCATCCCCATCCCCCCATTTTCCCATTTTCCCCTAAAAATAGAGATGGAGAAGTGGGGATTTGGATCTCCGAGGATAAATGGCCATCCGTACCATCATTTTCCCCCATGAGGTTTGTCATATTAGATAAATTGATCACTCTAGTTTCAATAATGACAAGTCAACCACCTGAAATCCTAAATTTTGGTCATTTTACCATTTCTGTCAAGTTTTCTGATCGAGCCATTTCAATACTAGATTTTGGCCTCCCTTTCCGTGCTTTTGTTCGGTTCTCGGGTAAAATCGAGTGTCTAATGGCTCGAAATTAGTTGTTTCGCAGGTTTTCAGTTTTTCAGAGGCAAGTGTGCTAAGTCGAGCAAGTTGGGGGAATCAAGAGCATATTTTGAGAAGTCCATGTTCTGGGCCAAAATTGGAGAGGATTGATTGCAAGAATTCTTCCAGGGTGGTGGTCGCCACCAAAGTCGCTAGTAGCTAGCCAACTTGCCAGCGACCTCTATTTTTTGGCAGCAAGGACAGTGATCTTCGCTAGTGAAGTGGTTGCTAGTAGCTAGCCAACTTGCCAGCGACCCCTATTTTTTGGCAGCAAGAACAGTAATGTTCGCTAGTGAAGTGGTCGCCACCCACTAGCCAACTTGGTGGCGACCTCCCGTACCAACTCAGCAAGTGACGGTTCAGACCCATTTTTCTTGGCTTTTACTATATATATATATCCTTTTCTCTTTGCTAAAAACACACCTCATGCTCTCTGAACCCTAGATCCAAAAAGATGCTCACCCAAAAAATCCTCTCATATTCCATCACCTTCTCTCACACAACAATCACCAAGTTCCAACCTTTTTACATTCTTTCATCATCTCTTCCATATATTTCCCTCTAAACACCATTTCCATCCATTCTTGGGAGTTTTTGCAAGCAAGAAGAAGTGGATTCTCAAAGTCATCTATGGGTTTTCTCTACTCTCTTGTTTTCTTCTTTCTTTTTCCATTAATGTGTAACTAATCCTTTAGCTAGGGGATTAATGTAATCGTATTGGACCACTTTATGGATTAATTAGTCTATTTCTTAATTCAATTCAATTTTAGTCTCTTTTACTTGATTAGTTTGAGTTTGTCTACTACCCATATTATTTTGTGACCTCAATTGATGTGGGTGGGTAGTGTAGAATATCTATGAAATTGGGTTTTGGTGTGAAAGACCTTTCCACCTTAATACCAATTATGAGCTTGGTATTGAGAAAGATAATATATGCATGACCTTACTATGTTGTTTTGGCCTTGAGTTTATACAATTATTAGGTAATGACCATTGCTTGGCACATGACCTTGTGGGAGCAATGGGAAGAACCTAGCTCTTAATGATAAACAAGCCCTAAAATTGGATTTGAAATGCTTAACGAGACTAAGTAAAAACATTGAGTGGTCTAAGAAGGTTATATTAATTCCCTAGTGATTTCTCCTATCATTTCACTACTTGTTTGTTCATTTGTTGTGTTCAGCTTAGTTTTGGTTACAAGATTGCATTTTTATTTCTTAAGTTTGCATTTTTATTCTAAAGTTTGCATTTTAAAGCATTTTCAAGAACCCAAATCACTTTTCCAAACAAAAAGCATTATGCAATTTAAATTTCATGCACTTAGAGTAGTTTTATTTTTCCTAGACTAAGTAGTTTCAACTAATTGAATCACCGATCCCAGTGAACGAACTTAAATTAAATTGAAAGTAATTTTTACTGCATCATTTTCCATCTAAAATCTTTTTGACTGTTAATTAAAAAAAATTAAAATGTCTCCACAGTACATAAAACTCTTACCGGCCACATGTTTGTAAAATGTACATCATAAGACTAGAACACCTTACACTAATGTGGTAAATTATGAAAGCTAACAGTTGTCTATTTCCTTGATACATAAAACTCTTATCGGCCACATGTTTATAAAATGTACATTGTAAGACTATAACACCTTGCACTAATGTGGAATATTTGGAGAGATTACAATTTGTTAACATCCTTTTGAAACTCTTAATATTACTTCCAATTTTTTAAAATTCTCACTACTACAAAAATGTTAAAAGACATCACTAAAAGACATCGGTTTTTGGTAACTGATTTAAAAAAAACTTTTAGACATCGGTTTTTATAAAAACCGATGTCTTAAATATTGTAGTTTCAAAAGACAGCAGTTTTTAGGAAAACCGATATTAAAAAAAAAATGTTTAGACATTGGTTTTTATAAAAACCAATGTCTTAAATATTGCGTTGAAAAGACAACGGTTTTTATAAAAACGATATTAAAAAAAAGCGTTTAGACATCGGTTTTTATGTGGATTCAAAAGAAAAATTTTGTAATGCAAATCTGACCTATGTCTACATTCAAGTGTGTATCTCTAAAAATACTCAACTTTATTTGCTTAAATTTTGACACAAGAAAGTAGACATGCAAACAAACACTTTTCAATCAGAAAATATTCCAAAAATCAATTTGAAAAAGTGTGAAAATGAGCGATGAAAACAGCTCACTCGCGGATTCGCGAATCGCTTCTGACTTTTGACGGAATAATTGATCATAACTTTCAAAATACCGCCCAGAATTTTACGTTATATATACCGTTAGATTCGTATCGAAATATTGAAGAACCCAGCATGGACAAAAAAATTTATTTTCTTTCCAAAAGATACAGTTTTAAGAAAAAAGTTTGCACAAAAATATCTTCAATCGCTTCAATTCTAACCTTTGACTGAAACATTGATCATAACTTTCAAAATCCCACCCAGAATTTACGTTCTTTATACCGTTGGATTCGTATTGAAAAATCAAAGAATCCAACGTGGACGAAAAAAATTATTTCGTTGCCAAAAGATACAGTTTTAAGGAAAAAGTTTGCACAAAAATATCTTTAATCGCTTCTGACCTTTGACTGAATAATTGATCATAACTTTCAAAATACCATCCAAAATTTTACGTTCTATATACTGTTGGATTCGTATCGAAAAATCGAAGACCCTAACGTAGACGAAAAAAATTTATTTCCTTGCCAAAAGATACAGTTTTAAGGAAAAGGTTTACACAAAAATATCTCAAGCAAAACACAAAACCACTCAATAAAAAATGAAATGAAAAATAAACCCACCAATATATATATTTTTAATATATATATGTTTGTAGTAGAAATTAGAATTTTGATTAGTTGAGTAAATTTAAATTTATCAAACAAATTTTTTTTTTACATTTTATTTCTAACAACTCATATAGGTTATATATAAATATTGTGCAATTGTTAACATATCCAATCTTGTAGTCAGGCGGTAAAGGCTTTACCATTTTGACTTTGAGGTTGCAAGTTCAATTCCTCAAAATGACAATTAGTTTTCATTATTATCAGAGGTGGGGTTGGACGACAGTGGGGCGGCTGGACGACGGGATTAATTTTAGTAATACATCAATTTTACATCACGGTTTTTAAATCGGTTTTATATAAAATCGATGTGTTTTCTCTTGTTTTTACATCGATTAAAAACCGATGTCTTTTGTGTGGTATTTTCTAAATCAGTCAAAAAGACATTGTTTTTAAAATTTTCAAAAACCGATTTCTTCCATATAAAAAAACCGATTTCTAAATTAGTCACGGCCTTACCTCCGTTGAAGAATTGAAGTTCATTAAAAAAAAATCCAATATCAATTTGACAAGAAAGAAAAATCCGATGCAAATACATAAACAGTCGTGTTCATCAATTATCAAACTATCAAGGCTCGATTGGAAACAGTTAACTACTGCACACTGCATTTAGTTAGGATTTATAGCTTTATTAAATTTAATCAAGAGTATCGGTTATATCATACATGTACATGCATCTAAGGATTCTTTTAATATTTATATATATAAAAAAAAATATTTGTATAAGCGGTTGAATTAAAAATTAAATGCTTGGTCATATAAATATCAAGAAATAATAATGATAATTTTATTATATTATTATTATTTTTCACAGAAAAGGAGAAATAATAATAATAATAATAATAATATTAATATTATTATTATTATTATTTTAGTTCCAAATATTAACCTTCATTTTCAATTATTAAAATCCCTATTAAAAAATTTCTGTTGAAGTTCATTAGAGAATTATCCTATTATTTGTAACTTTCTACAAAAACTTGATTGGACTATTATTATCATATAATTTGGAACTTTCTTTAGATTTTAAGGGATCTTTATTAATCCATAATGTAAAATGAAAAGAATAGTTTAAAAAAATTTGAACATGAAAAAAAAAAAAAAAAACAAAACAAAACAAAACTAATTAAGTTACAGTGGGCAAGTTTCTTTACTACTCCCTAAAATATTTGATAAATGATTGGTATTTGTATTTTGTCTAATCATAGACAACCATGCATATTCTGAATTTCATAAAAACCTTTTATTATTAATTGTTTCTTATTAAATATCATATCCCAATCTTAGTAGTAAAATTTAAAATTTGTTCGAGCAATGCACATCACAACTGTGACAGTCAGACTCGATCTTTTCTACCCTGATATACTTATCCATTTTAATGACATTTTGTCATAAAATTAAGTAAACAGCTATGTTTGAAAAATACAAAGCTATTGGGTCAACGTCCTTAGATTCTTTGTATCTATTCTTCAATTTCAATAACTTGTACAACGACTCTTTGTCTCTGTTAATCTTCAATTACAATAACTTGTACGTGTTTGACAACCGAGACAAATCCCAGGTAAAGATGACAGCAATGGAGCAACTTTTGTCAATTGTTCAACTTTCAGGAAAATACTAGATAAAAAAAGTATAGCATATGTCAAATTTGGCACAGTATTTGACACCGCATTGGAGTATGGTTTCTGTGCTCTGTGCTAAATTATAGCATTGGCACAATAATTTAGTACGGTATTGGAGATACTCTGTGTTGTGGTTAGAGACTCCGATGGGGAGGTGATTGGGTGCTGTTCTCAAAGGTTGGAGACCAATATGTCTTTTAAAGCTGCTAATCTGTTAGCAACTCAGAAGGGGATTCGTTTTGGTGTGGATTGCGGCTTTATCCTTTGTGTGATTGAGTTGGATAATGCAGAAGTGATTGATTGGATTAATAGTGGCTCTCATTTAGATTCTGAGTTTGGGGCCATTCTTATGGAGATTACCAAGTTAACTTAAGGTCCTCAAGGTCTGCTGTTTTGCTTTGTCTCTAAGTCTGCTAACAAAGCTGCTCTTGGCCTCTCAAGAAATGCGTTTGGTATATCTGAAGATACTTTATGGTTGGAAGAATTTCCTATTTGTATTGATAGGGTCATTGACTCTGAAAAGCCTGGTTAGGCTGTTTGTTACCTGTTTCGTGTTATATCATAAATAAATAAATAAATAAATAAAAAGTATCCAATGGAAAAAATACTGAAGAAAATAAAATAACGTAACATAATCAAGTTAATTAATAACACTTTGAGTGAACAAGTTTTCCAAAGCTAACTTGTACAACGACTCTTTGTCTCTGTTAATCTTCAATTACAATAACTTGTACGTACGTGTTTGACAACTGAGACAAATCCCAGGTAAAGATGACAGCAATGGAGCAACTTGTGTCAATTGTTCAACTGTCATGAGGAAAATACTAGACAAAAAATACCCAGATTAGTTAGGATAAAAATGCTTATAAAAATATGGGTAATTACTCTGGTGACCATCAACTTATGCCACCACTGTCAAAATGGCCACCGGATGGGGAATTGGTTTCAAAATGGTCATTTTTGACAAACACTGTCACACTAATGGCCATTCCATCCAATTCCATCCAATAAGTGGCATTTTAGTAAATAAGGGGATGACTTAATTTATTTTAGATATTTTTTGGAAATCAATTTTTTCTTTTGTTTTTTGAAACAAATAATTATATTTAGTGTGTATATATATATATATGAGATATGCTATACGTATATATACACACTAAATATAATTATTTGTTTCAAAAAGTTGCGGACAAGAATTCTCTATCCTCTTCATTAATGAATTTGTAAATATATATACAAAATATTGTACTCAACATCTCTCCTAAAATTAAGAAACTAATTCACCCACAACTCTTAAATAACCAAATCACTAAACCCAGTAACTTAATATATTTTACTAATTCAAACAGATAAAACAACAAAATAAATTATACAAATAATATTTAAATAAATATTTAAATAATATTAACAGGTTCATATCATGGTGTGTTCATTAAAGGCAAAGATTTGGTTCTTTTTTTTGTGTGGTAGAATGAATATGCATGGTTAATTAATTAGAGCTCAAATCTATTTTGAGCTCTTGCATCCCTATAAATTTAGTCTATATTATGTGTTTGACTGTTTGTATTTGATTCAGGTGACAAATGCAATCGTTAAATAAAGCAAAAGTGATGGCGGTGTTGTGAGTTTCGTGGTTAATTACTTAAGTCGGTCGAAGTCAATATATTATAACATTTAAATATATATATATATTTTGAATATACAGTATTTACTAAAAGGACTCATATATAAAAAAAATGAGCTCACAACTACTAAAATGTTTCATATGAAAAACTATACAAATCTCTTGGAATATCAATACAAGAAAAATTATCAAAATAAGAATAAATAAATATGAATTATCTATAAAAAAAAAAATAAAAAAAAAAAGAATAAAAATTTTGAATTTAAAACACAATCATTTTGAGTATCAAAACAATAAGAAATTGCACTAAATATGAGGTACGTACTTAATAAAATTCTTAAGGATTCAGGGGTGTGATTTTTGTTATTTAGTGGTGACATCTCCCATGTATTCTATGGCCAATTTGCCGCCGCAAGTCATATGTACAACTCGTCGAGTTCGAATATTCGAGGAATCTTAATTTTTAATAGGACAACATTTGGGTACTGGCCGGTCAGTATCCAAGATGCTGACCATCTAATAATTAATAGCCACATAACCTAAGGTAAGGAGAAAATTGGAAAAAGTGAAAGAGTTTTGCCACATGGCAACACTCCATTGGGTGGTTATGGGTGGTCAATATGCTTTGGGTACTGACCGGTCAGTACCAAGCATTTTCCTTTTTAATAAACTTATTACTTAATTTTTTAATGTAAAGTCTATATCTGTCATTCTGTCAACGTCTTTCTATAAATTATAATTCTATATATGAAATGAATTTTATCGTAATTTTAAGTTTGATAATATTACACATGCTAACTTTTGTACCTCACCTGTAAATGATAGTTTCTTTTTTGAAATATTACAATATCACATGCTAAAGTATTCTAGGGGACATATTTGCTTAATCCAGTGCATCATACTATTGGTAAAGATAAATAGTTTCTTAATATAAAAAGCGACATTGGTAATGCGTAGGGATGTCAATAGGGCGGGCACGGGGTGAGAATACCATCCTCATTCCCCAAACCTAAATATAACTAGGATTCCCGTCCCCACTCCATTTCCCATTTGAGGAGGGGATGGGGAATCCATATTTGGGGAGAGGACTCCTGGTACCCACCCCACCTTGTCCTGCCCTGTTTGATTAGGAGAATATTAATAATTATACACCTTATATTGTAATCCACAACCACAAAAAGTCTTTAAAAATATTAAATGATTGAAGAAAAAAATAAAATAAAAATAAAATAAAATAAAAAAAACTCTAATTCATAGTAAGGTGATGTTTGTTTTTTTCACTATAAAACTTATTGCCTCGTATATCTTAAATTAAGATAAATCAATTTGTTTATTTTTCCAACTTATATCTTATTTTAATATATATATGTCTTTTAGAAAAAGTAAAAAATTTTGACTTTTAACTTATTAAAAAAGTGCTACGGTGGAGATTTTTTAGTAAATTTCCACAAATATCCTATAACAATTCATACATTTACAATTTTATCCGCACATAATAAAACCCTAAAAATCAATTTTCCAAATATTCCCAATTTTGAAGAAACTCTAACACAACCTAATCAATTTTACCTTTGTAATAAGTCATCAAAAATGAAAAAACAAATATATCATAGCATTTTAATTTGTAAGACTTATCCATATGTCTAATAAATTAAGATCTTGGAATACAACTTACAAATCGGGATGTGAGTCATGCATTGGTTAAAGGAACAACATGCATTGGTTGAAATATACATAGCATTAGTCATGTATTGGTTGAAAGAGCAAAATATTTTAAATGGTGAAGTAATTGTTGACTACAATTAAGAATGACGGCTGTGTGAGTGCCATGTTAAAATTGAAACGGGGTAAAATGGGACGGGGATCAAAATACTATTCCCCGTCACAAAATTTGTTGGATTTTAAAATCAAATCTCATCCCACCTCATATCCCAATTAACATGTATCAAACCTGCCGCAAATAGGGTGGATCCCCATAGGGCCCTGTACCCATAGGGATTTTTGACATCCCTAGTAATGTGAGTCGAAGTAATTTCTATTTTGCATCTATTTTCCGTCCTACACAAATCACAATTCATAATAACAATTGGTTAAATTCTATGACTTTTGAATCAATAGATTTCCCTTAAGTTTTAGTTCAACAAAACCAATCTCGTTTTCTATTGACTTCCTATAAGTTATTCTCTCAATAGTCTTGGTGTAGTCAATACGTGAGAAAAAGAGCAGAGAAGATTCAAACATCCATTTGCTAGGAGTCCTGCAGAGACTTGGACTTCTCAAGCCTGTTAAATCGATCAAAACGAATTTGATATTTCTCTGCCTTGAATATAAAAGGTCAAGTATCCCAGTAGTTGCGTCGTATCAAGGAAAGTGCGAAGTAAAATATTTTAAATGGTGAAATAATTGTTGACTACAATTAAGAATGACGGCTATGTGAGTGCCATGTTAAAATTGAAACGGGGTAAAATGGGACGGGGATCAAAATACTATTCCCCGCCACAAAATTTATTGGATTTTAAAATCAAATCTCATCCCCACCTCATATCTCAATTAACATGTATCAAACCCGCCGCAAACAGGGTGGATCCCCGAAGGGCCCTATACCCATAGGGATTTTTGACATCCTAGTAATGTGAGTCGAAGTAATTTCTATTTTGCATCTATTTTCCGTCCTACACAAATCACAATTCATAATAACATTTGGTTAAATTCTATGACTTTTGAATCAATAGATTTCCCTTAAGTTTTAGTTCAACAAAACCAATCTCGTTTATTCTGAAGAGTTTTCCAGGTTTCCTGTTGACTTCCTATAAGTCATTCTCTCAATAGTCTTGGTGTAGTCAATACGTGAGAAAAAAAGCAGAGAAGATTCAAACATCCATTTGCTAGGAGTCCCGCAGAGACATGGACTTCTCAAGCCTGTTAAATCGATCAAAATGAATTTGATATTTCTCTGCCTTGAATATAAAAGGTCAAGTATCCCAGTAGTTGCGTCGTATCAAGGAAAGTGCGAAGAAAAAAAACTACATTGGAGACAGAACTGACAGAGTGCTGCCATATGTTTGCCAAAAAATAATTCATATATCCCTGTATTAGATTTAATTATTTCTACTGTCCAAGACACAATTTTCATACCCCACCACCCAATGTGACTTGATACTAATCAAGAGCATTCATTCGGTATAACAATTTCCTAGGTTCGAGTTATCGTCACCGCATGAGGTATATACAAATATTAATATATTCATGATGTACCTAAATATCATATTCAAATTTCAAAGCCAGTTTGTTGTAAAAAAATAAAACAAAAAATATATACAGTATATTTCATCATATCAATATAACAACAGTTATATTAACTCCATAATTATGTTTAAGGTTGACCCGACCAGACCCAGCTACAAACCAGGTAACAACGTTTGACCCGACTCCGACCCAATCCTTATTTTAAGTAATCTAAATCTGTCTCAAACAGATCGGATATCCCCATCTGTTTGGGGACGGTCGAGATTTTTGTCATCCTTAAGGTGAATGTGTCATTTATCACCAACCATATTCGATGGTGTTTTATTGTATTGACAAAGGTTATATCATATTAATACATGCAACAAGTTACCAAGTGCCATATACATACAACATTATTACTAATTAATGTATTAAGTCGTAATTATTATTTGACTTCTTGCAAAGCTTCTATGCCGTTTGGTCTTGAATCGAAACCATGTAGCTGGACAGATTTGACCTCTAGAATAGTTTAAAAAATAAAAATCCATGGCCGTGCGGTCATATCCTCTGGGATTGATATATCATATATGTAATACAAATGTCGCCGGCAACGTGGACTCAACTGTTATATTACAAGCAATAAATTATATGCATAAAGAGAGAATTGTGGGCGTCATCTCTTAAAACAGTTGGAAGTGCATCTCTCACATTAGTGGTAGGGCGTTCGAGTTCTACCATACGTATTAAACAAGCATGTGTGTGACAGTGTGAGTACTGAGTAATAGAGATAAGAGCCGCACTGTATAGTTATTGTTTGATTTTGACATGTTACAATAAACCTATTATATTACTTCTTGTAATACGAGAATTGCAAAAGTTTCTCTAAAGTTTGATCATTTTTCAAAAATAACTATATAGTTTTAAATTTAAATGAAAATCTACTCATTGTATATACCGAAACACAACACAATGTGTTTTCAAATTAAGTCAAATGATTGTATACCAAAATCCCCTTGCGTAGGAAATTTCTTTCTAATTAAAAACTAAAGGATCTCATGTTTATGGTTTTACATTATATTAAACTAATATTCAAATTGAATTTGCATCCCTTCTACTTCAGCACATTTTTTTTTTTTTAAAATATTACATAAATTCAGGGGTCTTTTTAGGATGAGAAGGACTCGAACTCACGACCTCGTAACGTACCTTCAGCACATTTAATACAAATATAGTTGGGTGTTAACCGTTAACCGAAAGAAAATATAAATCATTATCCACAGTGTTTTTTTTTTTAACCATTACCGACAACTCATAAACCTAGATGTAAACCTAAATGTGAGCTATAGCCAACTCCTTCTTGTCAAATCTACACAAAATAAATTTGGTTGCAGTGGAATGAACCATGCATGCATCTCCGCAGGCCCTAAAAGTTGTACGGTGGATCCCATATTGTAGACACTCTATTAAACTGTCCGTTTACATATCAATAGACTGAGTTGACTTCCATTATATTACACGGGATTGATATGACTAATACAAATGTCTCCAAGTCGACTCCACCGTTTTACATTTTACAAGCAATAGATTACAAACGGGTCAATATTGGTAGTATACTAACCCATATTTACTAATTTTAGGGTTTTCTTTTTTACTGACAATCATTTCAGTCTCAACGCTACTACAACCTTGTCTATCTATAAATATCTTGTCAAGTTTATGCATCGAACACAAACCATTTCGAAACACTTGCTTGAGTTTCCTCCTCTTCTCTTTCATCAATTAATCACACTCCACTTTTGAAGTCCATAGCCATGAAAAGCACAAAACCTCATGTTGCACTCCTCGCTAGCCCTGGCATGGGACACTTGATCCCAGTCCTTGAGCTCGGCAAACGACTTGTCCTTCAACATGAGTTCCATGTCACCATCTTCGTTGTGGCTACCGATACAGCAACGGTTGAGTCCCAGCTTCGAAACTTACCAAACCCCAAACTCCTCAACGTTGTCTCACTCCCACCTGTCGACATATCCGGTCTAGTTGACCCTGACGCGTCGATAGTTACCAAAATAATCGTGATGATGCGCGAGACCTTGCCGGCCCTACGATCAGCAATAATCTCAACAACGAGGCAGCTTCGTCCGACGGCTTTGGTCGTGGACTTATTTGGCAGTGAAGCTATGGCGATTGCTGACGAGTTCGAAATGTTGAAGTACGTGTTCATTGCTTCCAACGCTTGGTTTCTTTCAGCCACTGCTTATTTTCCTACCATTAATAAGAGGCTTGAAGAAGAGCACATCAACGAGAAAAAACCGCTGATGATTCCGGGTTGCAAACCGGTCCGGTTGGAGGATACACTGGAGGCTTTTTTGGACCCAAAAGATCAGGTATATGTTGAGTACTTGCGTTTGGGTGTTGAAATACCAACCGCAGATGGTATTTTGATTAACACGTGGGAGGATTTGGAGCCCACAACGCTTGCAGCCATGAGATATACGACGTCGTTAGGAAGGGTGACTAAAGTACCGGTTTATCCAATCGGTCCACTGGTGAGGCCGGTGATGCAAATAAGACCGACGCCGGTTCAGGAGGATTCTGTGTTGGGTTGGCTAGAGAAGCAACCCAGTGAATCTGTGATGTACGTATCGTTTGGAAGTGGAGGGACTTTATCGTCCAATCAAATGATCGAGCTGGCATGGGGACTGGAGCTGAGTCAGCAGAGATTTGTTTGGGTGGACGATGATGCATCTGGGGCGTTTTTCAAAGTAGACGACAACGGCTCTGATGGCACCCCAAATTACTTGCCCGATGGATTCTTGACACGTAACTCTGATAAGGGATTGGTCGTCCCAATGTGGGCTCCACAAGCTGAGATATTGTCCCACCCATCAATAGGTGGATTTTTAACACATTGTGGGTGGAATTCAACCATGGAGAGTGTAGTGAACGGTGTGCCTATGATTGCATGGCCTTTATACGCCGAGCAAAAGATGAACGCAACAATGTTGACGGAGGAGCTCGGTGTGGCCGTCCGATTGAAAGAGTTTTTGACGAACCCGATCGTGGAGAGGGAGGAGATAGAGAGGATGGTGAGAAGGATCATTGTGGACAAAGAAGGTGATGGAATGAGAAGTAGAGTGAAGGATCTACAATACAGTGCACACAAGGCTTTGAGCATCGTCGGTTCATCATATAATTCATTGTCGAAAGTTGCCAAAAACTGCGAGGCAAGCTTGCAAGGCCAACTGTCAAAGTCTCGTGGTGCTTGAAACCTATATGCAATCGCTTTCTATATATATATACCAATTACACCATCTTCAACAATCAAAACAAACGTTAAGTTAACTTTTATTGACGTGTTTTGTTGAATTATATGCATAACACATTACACATGGATATTAATCTACTACAATTGGGATCTATATTATATGAACAAATTTTCTTTTAAAGAATTGTAAAGTAAATATATATATATATATTGAATTATTATTTTAGTTTAGATATATATATTAATATTAACCTTTTTTTTTTTTAAGAAATTAATATTAACCTTTCGAAGGTCAGTAATCAAATATATAAGTTTTTTTTTTTTTTTTGAAAAGAAATATATAAGTTGTATTGATACGGTGATACCTTTGGTATAGTTTGGTTTGTGTGTGAAAGTCAACACGCATCGAGTAATTTTTATTTTTTTTTGTTTAACAATCATGATTCGAATAATAATTGTGTGTATAAAAACCGAAAAATAAATAAATAAATGGTAGTATTAACCTGTGCCCTAAGGTTAACAACTATATAATTACCATAAAATAAAAGTATTTATTGTACTTTTTAATTCAATCGATACAATAAATGTATTTGTATAATAAATATTTTCTTTTTATAGTAATTGTAGGTGGTCGAACGACTTGGTACGTCGAACGGGTCGGGTTGAATCAGGCCCAGAGCAACTAAGCTGGGATTAGTATGGTTGACGTCGACTGTTGCTTGCAGATGGTCGTGCGAACTTCGTTGTACCTGCAAAAGAACTTTAAATAGAAGTATAGATGGTAACAGGATGATGGTGGCTGGAGATCGTAGCCTTATATGCGCTTGGGCTGAGCGACGTCGATTTCCGATGACCGGAATGTTCCTCTAGAGGCAGAGTTTCGGTACGCTTCTATCAACTTTAGTTCCGAGAAAATCCGAGAGACCTTTTGAATGAGAGGTCCTCCTTATTTATACTAGAGGCAGTAGCTCCAACGTTCACTATCAGTCTTTGATAGTGGGCGTGATTCTTGGAGAAATCTCCTCTTGAATGGGCAATTACTGACTTTTGTAACTGAAGCGTTTGTAACTGAAAATATTTGAATAAGTCTCTTAATGATGGTTTTTGCTGGTATCTGTGTTGGGTCGACCCAGCATAGTGGGCTTAAATAGGACCCATTAGGGAAATATGTTCACACTTTGTTGGGCTGGGCCAGTTAGCCATTTTTGGCTACCACAGTTTGTCCCCCACTCTCTAAAGAAGAATCTATGATTTAGAGAGTGATTTCCGTTGGGTTGACCTTTATTGGATCCGTCATTGCTGATCAAGCTGCATTAAGTTGAATCGAAGATTTTCTTTGAATTGACCATAGTCGGCCGACTCTGCGTCGAATGGAATCAGTATCTATTGGAATATTTGTTTTACCTGACGCCTCCATTGGATGAACGACGTTTTTGATGTTGATTCAACATTCGTCGTTAGACGATAGTTTCTTGTCATCATTGATGGCAACCTGATGTGACAGATGCTAAATCGATGTGATGGGAGCGTTTTTCCATGATGGCGTCAGCTGCATTAATTTCATGCGCACCTTTCAAGAAGCTATAGCTGTTTCGAATTTTGAACTGGATAGGTTAACGGTTACCTAGGTTAACCGGTGATTTTTACTTGGGTTAATCGGTAGTTGAAGGGGCGTCGACACGTGTCAACTAGGGTTTTTTTTTTTTATAAATCCCACACCTGTTCCATTCGATACTTTGCAAAAAAACAGAAAAGTTTTGGAGAAAAATTGAAGAACTGAACTTATCTCTTCAACTTCTACTTTGGCCTTGAAACTGAAGCGCCCCATACCCATTTCGTGGGATTTCTTCGCGATATTCTTCTTTGAATCTCTTTCAGGTTGGTGAAATCTATTCCTATTTATATATACTTCACCATTTATACATATACTTCCTTTATGCTTGCTCTGAAGTTTTTCATTATTTATCTGGGAATGTATGTTATTTACTATATTTGTTA
Source organism: Acer yangbiense (assembly GCA_008009225.1). Classification (NCBI taxonomy): domain Eukaryota; kingdom Viridiplantae; phylum Streptophyta; class Magnoliopsida; order Sapindales; family Sapindaceae; genus Acer; species Acer yangbiense. The sequence goes on from CM017766.1 coordinate 3,918,953, forward strand.
GATTCCGAGGTTTTGATCCATATCGAGTTGGTTTTATCTGCAAAGAATTGTTTTTGTTGTGTTGTTGCGACGAGAGCAGTCGGTTAGAATCTGGAGGCCTTCGACAGTAGGTAGATTCCTTATCCTAGTATCTAGGTCGGCTTTTAAGTAGAGTTTAAGAAACCCAACCTTAGATTTTTGGTCGAAGAAAAAGTCTTTAGGTTGTGATTGTAGCTTTTAGCTTCTGTCTGACTTGTGCATTTTCTGCATGTCAGATTTTGGAGATACAATGTCGAACGACGAGACAATCTCGAAATTGGCAATTAACTGGACTTCCAGTGATGGAGTCGATAGGACTCAGGACGTCGATCGACGAGTCACGGTTGAAGATCCGTCGACGGCTGTCCCTATAAATGCTAGGGGTATGATAGAGCAAGGCGCTGTATATGCTATCGCGTCGGCTGTAGAGCATCCAGAATATGTTGAGGTTCCTGAGGCGTCGACATCTGGTCGACATTTAGGTATATTGAAAGACAGTCCGGCGAGCTTGATCACGGAGGATATGTTGCCTGGCATAAGGACGATGTATGGTATTCCAAACGACGTTGAATTACGTGCGCCAAGGGAACATGAACGTGCTGATTGGGATATCCCGGGGTGGACGTGTTTTTATGAGTATACTCTCCGTTTAGGTTTTAGATTCCCTGTCCCTCAGCTCGTTCGACGAATGTTGTTATATTACGATATAGCTCCCGGTCAGTTGATGCCTAACACCTGGAGAATACTGTTGGGTCTAGGAATATTAAATGAGAGGTATAATGTACAATTTGGATTGGGGTGTCTCCTTCATAACTATTATTTGAAAGAACATCTAGTCGACACTGGTCGTTACTCGTTAGTGCCTCGAAATAAAAAGAGGGAAATCATTATCGATACTAAGTCAAACGACAGACTTTGGAAAGATACGTTCTTTTTCGCGAAGGGGCCTCCGGTCGATGGCCCATAGAGGAGAGGGGAGGAGGAGTATCAATATCGACGGATCTGGAATCGATATGGTAAGTTTCGAAAACTGTCGATTGATATGTTCGTATGCATTCTTTGTGAGTTGCTTGTTTTGACCATTTCATTGTCTTTGCAGAGATCAAAGGGACAATAAAACCTCCGTCATGAGACGTCGCACCTGAACGTACCAGGGTTTTATTAGAGATCCCTGCTAACCAAAGGAGTGTCAGTAGCTTGCTTACGGAAGGTAATTTTAGGCCAAGTCGACTGTGGAGGTGGTCGACACTAAATAGATCGCGCAGACCCTATCCTCATGTGAAGGATTTCTTATCGTACATATGGATCAGGAGGAGTCTTGAGGTTCTCCAGTATAATTTGAGTTTTTTAAAGCCTCTAACTGATGTTGAACGTCGTTTCGCAGTGACAACGATGGCGAGCGCGGAGATTAATGTTCCCAAAAATGCTGAGACCATGAGGTGTTTTAGAGATGAAATCGCCAGGAAACGGGCGGCATCTCAAGCCAAACAAAAACGACTCGTAGGCGAGTCGAAGGAAGGCGCTGCAGCCGTAGTGGACCAAATCCTAGATTCGTCGCCAGAGAGGAGTCCGCTGGCAAAGAGGCAAAAGAGGACTTCTACTGTCGATCGACAAAAGAAAGCGGCGTCCGGCTCAAAAGATAAGTCGGCTGGGGCTGATTTTGAGCCGGATTCTCCAATGAAGCTACTTGCTTCTGGACTCTCGTCATTTAAGGATCCTGCAGGGTTCTTAAAGAGGTCGGACGACTTCACTCTTGTTGATGACGACATGCATTTGAAAAACGTCAAGACGGAGGAAGTTTTTGATACGTTGCTGCTATCAAATTTTCAGGTAGAAAGATTCTTGTTTTCACTGGCAGTATTTTATTACGTATATATTTTTTTTTGACGATTTAATATCTCGTTTTTGTAGGCGTACCAAGCGACGCTGCATCTACATGGTCGATACAAGGCCGTAAATGACAAAAATGTGATGCATCGCAAGGCGGCCGACGCTCTTAAAGCGGAAAATGCGAAGCTCTCCAAGGAGAAGTGTGTAATGGAGCGCCAAAAGGTGGCCCTGGAGGAGGAGTTAAAAGTTTAAGGGATCGACACCAAGTCGAGGAGACAAAGTTCAAAGAAGCGGCCGACCAACATGAAAAGACGGTCGAGGCTCTAAAGGAGCGAGCGTTGTCGATAGCAGTGGAAGCTGTTTGTAAGGCTAGGGCGGAGCTTTTTAAAGAGTTCTTGTCGGGCGTCCAATGGGATCCTCAACATATGAGAGAGGAAATTGACCTCTACGAGGAGATGGAGCGTCTGAAACTTGAAGAATCCCTTGATGGAGAAGACGTTGTGGATGTCGACAGAAGCCCTGGGGCTAATGAACGTCCCGACAATAATGAAGAGAGTGCCGCTGTTGCTGTCGCTCCTCCTCCTAGCGATGCTCCCTGAAATTTTATTTGTAATGCTGGACGATCTTGATCGACCTTGATATGTAAAAGATTGTTTACTTATTTTGAATGAATCGACCTTCTTTTATTTCTGAATGTTTATTTGCTTATTGGATCGACCATCAAATGATGGTAGTTACACAATGGTAAACAAGTTTTGATTGAGATATCTGAAATGACTCATGATCTATCGTAAGTCGAACGACGTGAAATGAATAAGATAAGCCTGTAAACTTATGCTCAGTCGTAGGAAGGTTTTAATTTTGAATGTAATAAGCCTGTAAACTCATGCACATTCGTAAGTCGAACGACGTCGACTGTCATATGGGGGTCAATCACGCGTTTAATATTCGTAAAAAGTTGCTTAGGATGCGCAAGGAGATAGTTGAAAGAGATAAATATTAAATAAAAAGATACTTTTCATTTACTCGGAGAAATTTGGATTCGCGTACATGCGTTATAGTCGACAAGACCTTTTATACAGATTCGCGTACATGCGTAATATATATAGTCGACAAGACCATTTTACATAAATTCGCGTACATGCGTTATATTTGGTCGATAGGATCTTTTTATACAGAAGTTCACGTACATGCGTTATGGTCGACAATATAAATTCGCGTACATGCGTTATATTTGGTCGCCTTCTCCCAGTGTCGTTCCCCCACTCTTAATATGTGATTGTCCTGAATGAGGATATTGGGAGTTTGAGGTCGAAGTCGGTGAATGCGGTCGTTGAAGCTGTATATTCAAAAAATAGAAAGTTTGCTTGTCGATGTTGACAGCGTCGTAAGATAGATGGTAATTTTTTGAGCTCAGTTTTGCACTTAGTTGCACGAAGGGGTCATCATTGCTCTTCTCCGGGTTGAGTTAGTTAGAAATGAGAGGAAAAAACAAAAATAATGAAATCAAAAGATAGTTTAGAAATGGTACTTTTTTAGATGTAGAGCGTTCCAGCTGTTGTGTATTTCTCGTCCATCGAGTCCTCTAAGCTTGTAAGCTCCACGCCCGACGACATCTGTAATTTGATACGGTCCTTCCCACGTTGGTCCCAATTTTCCGGCGCCTTCTTCCCTTGTATTTTGGAAGACTCGTCGCAATACCCAGTCGTGGAGTTTGAAGATTCTGACGCTAACTTTTTTATTGTAGTGTCGAGCGACTTGTTGTTGGTACGACTGGATTCTCGCAGCGGCACGATCCCTTCGTTCGTCGAGGTGGTCAAGTTCAAAATTGAGTTCCAAGTTGTTTTGTTCCTCACTCGGATTTTCGCTACGGGCGATCGACACCCTTGTTTCTATTGGGATGACAGCTTCTGAGCCATAGACAAGTGAAAAGGGAGTTTCTCCTGTCGACCGTCTTGGGGTAGTTCTGTATGACCATAGGATTTCTGGAAGTTTTTCCACCCACTAGCTCTTTTCCGCTTCGAGTCGTTTCTTCAATGTATTAACAATGGTTTTGTTAGTCGACTCAGCTTGTCCATTTGCTTGGGGATATCGTGGAGTTGAGAAACTTAGCTTGATTCCGTACTTGTCGCAGAAGTTCTTGAAGTCGTATGAAATGAATTGGGACCCGTTGTCGGTCACTATTTCCTTGGGTACTCCAAACCTGCAAATAATATTTTTCCAAACGAAGTTGCGTACCTCAATATCGCGTACTTGCTGATACACCCCGATTTCAACCCATTTGGAGAAGTAGTCCGTCAGGACCAACATGTAGACGACGCCACCAGGTGCAGCCGGCAGCTTACCTACAATGTCCATCCCCTACTTCATAAAAGGCCAAGGGGACGAGATTGAATTCAGCGTACCTGGGGGAAGATGTGATATTGGTGCGAAGCGTTGGCATTTGTCGCACGACTTGACGTGATTTTGAGAATCAGTCCGCATGGTTGGCCAATAATATCCCGCCGTGACAGCTCTGTTCGACAAACTACGGGCGCCAGAATGATTCCCGCATTCCTCATGGTGTAGACTTTTTAAAACGTCGTACGCCTCTCGTTTGGTGACACATCTCAAGTAGGGTCCGGTGAATGACTTTTTGTAAAGCTTGCCATATATGATACAGAATTTAGTTGCTTTTGCCTTGATTCTCCTTGCTTCAGTCCTGTCGTCTGGCAGAATATCAGCTTGGAGGTAATTGAAGATCGGTTCTATCCAGCTTCTACCATCGTCGATTGGTGCCAATATCTCTGCTTCTTGAATTGATGGAGACATGAGATGAACTATAGGAACCGACTTTGAGCCATTTGTTGCTGTCGATCCAAGGCTTGCTAATGCGTCTGCTCGCGCGTTGTCGGATCTGGGTATTTGATCTATCGAAAATTCATCGAAAGTCGATTGAAGCCGTTTAGCTTTGACTAGGTAGGCCGACATTCTTGGGTCCCTTGCTTCGTATGATCCGTTTATCTGTCGAACGACTAGTTGGGAGTCGCTTAACACTTTGATTCTCTTTATTGTCAGGCTTTTTGCTAATTCGAGCCCTGCTATCAGAGCTTCGTATTCAGCTTCATTATTTGTTGCACGAAAACCACAATGGATCGACTGCTCTAGTATATCTCCCTGGGGGGATTTGAGTACCAGTCCTAGTCCGCTTCCCTTGATATTACTCGAACCGTCGACCGACAAGGTCCATTTTTCGCTGAGGGTTTTTGTGGCGAGCGCCACCAGTTCTGGTTCTGCCTGCACGTTTTCAGGTGGAGTGAAGTCTGCCACAAAGTCGGCCAATACCTGTGATTTCATTGCTGATCTTGGATGGAAGCTGATGTCGTACTCGCTGAGTTCTACTGCCCATTTCGTCAATCGACCTGAAAGCTCAGGTTTATGCAAAATATTTTTAAGAGGGTAAGTGGTTAGTACCTTAACGGAGTGGCATTGGAAGTATGGCCTCAATTTGCGTGCTGCCACGACAAGGGTCAGTGCGAGCTTCTCCAGTCGACTATACCTGGTTTCTGCGTCGAGTAGGGTTTTACTTACGTAGTAGACTGGATGTTGGTTGTTCTCTTCTTCTCTCACGAGGACTGCGCTTACAGCGGTGTCGGATACTGCCAGATATACGAATAATGTTTCGTTGTCTTTTGGCTTTGACAATAGTGGTGGCGACTTCAAGTATGTCTTCAAATCCTGTAGTGCCCTTTCACAGTCGTCGTTCCATTCGAACGATTTATTTCTTTTGAGTGTATTGAAAAATGGTAGACATCGCTCAGACGACTTGGAGATGAAGCGGTTCAGCGCTGCTACCCGACCGGTAAGTTTCTGCACGTCTTTGATGCATTTAGGTGACTCGATGTTTTCGATCGACCGTATTTGGTCTGGATTTGCTTCGATTCCCCTATGGGTGACCAGATAGCCCAGAAACTTTCCTGAAGATACACCAAAAGAACATTTAGTGGGGTTTAGTTTCATACCATATTCGTCGAGAACGTCGAACGACTGTCGCAAATGGTCGATGTGTTGTTGTGCGACTAGGGATTTGACCAGCATATCGTCGATGTAGACTTCCATTGTCGATCCGAGCATTTTTGCGAACATTTTGTTGACTAGCCTTTGGTAGGTTGCACCTGCATTTTTTAAACCAAAAGGCATTACCTTATAGCAAAATGTACCTCGCTCCGTGACGAAGGCCGTCTTCTCCTGGTCGTCAGGGTGCATTAGTATCTGGTTGTACCCGGAGTATGCGTCCATAAAGCTTAGTAAGTCGTGTCCTGCGGTAGCATCTACTAACATGTCGATGTGAGGTAGCGGGAAAGAATCTTTGGGGCAGGCTTTGTTGAGGTCTGTGAAGTCGATGCAGACTCTCCACTTCCCGTTTTTCTTCTTGACTACTACGACGTTTGCTAGCCAGTCGGGGTACTTTACTTCCCTCACTGACCCGATGTCGATCAGTTTTTGGATTTCGTCGTTGATAACTTTGTTTCTTTCTGGAGCGAACTTTCTTCGCTTTTGTCTTACCGGTTGATGATCTGGGTCGACCTGCAATTGGTGTACTATTACCTCGGGGTCGATGCCGACCATATCTTCGTGTGACCAAGCGAAACTGTTGCGACGCTCTTTGAGGAATGTAATCAACTGCTCTCGTATGTCGTCCGACAGTCTGGACCCGACGTATACTTTATTTCTGGGTGATCTGGGTCGATCGACACTTCGTCGAGTTCCTCCATTTGAGGCTTGTTTTGAGTCGACTCGACATTGGTTTCCTGTAATTGCTATAAATCTTGTTTCTTCCTTTTAATGGTATTCTGGTAGCATTCCCTGGCTGCTCGTTGTTCCCCTTTGATCTCTTTCACCCCCCACCTGGTAGGAAATTTGATCATCTGATGATAAGTCGACGGGATGGCCTTCAACTCGTGTATCCAAGGTCTGCCAAGTATGGCGTTGTAAGGAGATTGACAGTCGAGCACGAGGAAATTGATGTACAAGTTGACCCCTTCAGCGTAGACTGGCAGCACAATCTCGCCTAACGTGCTTTTTTGGTCTCCACTAAACCCGGTCAACATAGTCGTTCGACGACTTAACTTCGACTCGTCGACCTGCATTTCTCTCAAAGCGCTGTTAAATAAAATATTGCACGAACTACCATTATCAATCAAAATGCGTTTAGTTAAACAATTTGCAATATGCAGAGAAATGACTAAAGCATCATGGTGGGGGGAGAACAAATCTGATTTGTCTGTCGACCGAAAGGTGACTGTTTCGTCGACTTTGGATGTGTGTTCTCGATTCGGCTGGACTTCTGTGTTTGATACTTGTCGCGTGTGTCTCTTGGCTGCTGAATAACTTACGCCACTGACTTCGGATCCACCTACGATGTAATTGATCACTCTATCTTGCCTGGGTGGCTCCGGAGGACTGTCGGCGACATCTGATTGTATTTGGTCGTTACGTCTCGCGTAAGTCTGTTTTCCCTTCTCCGTTAAGAACTCTCGAAGGTGTCCCCGTTTTAGGAGTTCAGCGACTTCAAATTTCAGGGCGATGCAATCTTCTGTACGATGGCCATGATCCCCATGGAATTCACATCGAAGCTTCGGGTCCCTGTGTTCTGGTAGGGCATTCATCTTCTTCCCACTTGATTTGTGCCCATGCTTTGGCTAGTACATCTTCCATAGTCCTGCACGGATACTTAGTGAGCTCTTTATATAAATCAGAATCAAACCTTAGGCCTTTCCTGAAGGCGTAGATGGCGGTTGCTTGATTGCAACTTGGGATTTGCACTTTTTCTCGATTGAAGCGTCCGACGTAAGCTCTCAAGTTTTCGCCAGGTCGTTGGACTACTGTATAAAGGTCGTCCGACTGCTTCTCCAGCTTGCGACTGCTCGCGAATTGCTCCACGAAGGTATCCGTTAACTGCGCAAAAGAATCAATTGAGTTATTAGGAAAATTGGTATACCATTGTAAAGCAGGGCCACTAAGGCTAGATCCGAAAGCCTTGCACATGCACGCCTCTCTTAGATCGCGCGGAATTGCGGCGGTGAACATTCTCTGCTTGTATTGTGCAATGTGGTCGTCCAGATCTGTTGTCCCTTCATATTGCTTCATGTTTGGGAAGCTAAACTTTCTAGGCATCTCGGTAAGAGCGATTGCGTCGACGAACGGTGAGTCGGCGAAGCTGTTGGCAGTGCTCTTCTTTATCGGAGCTGGGACTCCTGGAATTCGTTGGATGAGAGCTTCCATTTCTACGAACCTGCGAGAAAATTCTAAGTCATTATTGAAGTGCATACCAGGCCCGGGTTTTACCAATCCGGGTGTCGACTGGAGTGATATTGTCGCTTTGTCGACATTGTCTGGTCGTTGGTCCATTGTTGGATCTCGTTCGTCCATCCCATCGTTCCGAGCAGGCATATCGTTGAGGTTGATATCAACCCTTGCGGTCTGAAGTTCTGGTCGATTCTGACGGTCGGCCGGATTCATCTCGGGTCCGACGAGATTTGCTAGTGTCCTTGGAGCAGGTCGATCGATAAACGTTTCTGCGTTAGGTGTCGACGTTGGGTGCTCCGATGTCGCTGAGTCGGGTACTACTCCGTCGACTAGTGCTCTCAGCTCTCCATTAGCCGCTCGAATTGCTGCATTCTCTGCTTCCAGTGCCTGCATCCTCTCGGCGTTTGCGGCCATTTGAGCGGTCAATGCAGCAATTTGATCTTCGACGGTGGGGATTGAGCCGCTTCCAGTCATGTTGAGTTTTAGTTGGAACAGATTGACTGAATTTGGAAGTAGTTGCAATGGGCCCCACGGTGGGCGCCAAACTGTAGGTGGTCGAACGACTTGGTACGTCGAACGGGTCGGGTTGAATCAGGCCCAGAGCAACTAAGCTGGGATTAGTATGGTTGACGTCGACTGTTGCTTGCAGATGGTCGTGCGAACTTCGTTGTACCTGCAAAAGAACTTTAAATAGAAGTATAGATGGTAACAGGATGATGGTGGCTGGAGATCGTAGCCTTATATGCGCTTGGGCTGAGCGACGTCGATTTCCGATGACCGGAATGTTCCTCTAGAGGCAGAGTTTCGGTACGCTTCTATCAGCTTTAGTTCCGAGAAAATTCGAGAGACCTTTTGAATGAGAGGTCCTCCTTATTTATACTAGAGGCAGTAGCTCCAACGTTCACTATCAGTCTTTGATAGTGGGCGTGATTCTTGGAGAAATCTCCTCTTGAATGGGCAGTTACTGACTTTTGTAACTGAAGCGTTTGTAACTGAAAATATTTGAATAAGTCTCTTAATGATGGTTTTTGCTGGTATCTGTGTTGGGTCGACCCAGCATAGTGGGCTTAAATAGGACCCATTAGGGAAATATGTTCACACTTTGTTGGGCTGGGCCAGTTAGCCATTTTTGGCTACCACAGTAATTATGTAGTTGTTAAATTGTGCCCTTAAGACACAGATTAACACTACCCATGAATAAAAAGGAAGCAGAAGTCACCACACAACGTAAAATTAAATATTAAATATAACTTGTTATAATCAAATATTGACAATTGGATTCATCACATGCAGAAGACAAGAAATAATCAATTATTGACAATTGGACTCATCACATCTGAAAAGATAAAGCAGCAGATGAAATATGCAATTCTTTTGTAATTCACGACTTGCTTTTTCATTGGTATGTGAGAGCAGTATATATAATTACATAAAGGAGTGCTTTTACAGATAAAGATAAAGTTTAAATATTTAAATATACAAAGATAAAACTAAATAATATCTAAGATAAAACTAAATAATATTTTGAATTCGAATCTATTTGGTTGAGATATTATTTTGAATTTGAATACATTTAACACTCCCTCTCAAGTTGGAGTTGGGATTGAGATGTCAAGGACACCCAGCTTGCGAAGTAGTCGGCAGTAATCGTCACCTCCAAGTGGTTTAGTAAAAATGTCTGCAAGTTGATCGTGCGATCGGAGGTAAGAGGGAGTAATGAGGCCGCTTTGAATCTTCTCACTGACAAAGTGGCAGTCTATTTCAATGTGGTTGGTGCGTTCGTGAAAGACGGGGTTGTTGGCAATGTGAAGAGCCGCTTGACTATCACAATGAACTGAAATCGCTTATGGATGAGTGAAACCAAGATCCGAGAGAAGAGATTTTAGCCATTGCAATTCAGAAGTGAGTGCAGTGAGTGAACGATATTCAACTTATGCGGAGGAACAAGAAACTGTTGGTTGTTTCTTTGTTTTCCAAGAGATAGGACTAGAACCCAACATGGTGAAATAACTAGTGGTGGAGCGACGAGTAGTGGGACAACCAGCCCAATCAGAGTCGGCATATCCAACGATGTCAAGAGAACTTGATGCAGAGAGAAATAATCCTTTACCAACGGAACCTTTAAGGTAACGTAGGACCCGGTTGGCAGCATCAAGGTGAGATGAATGTGGAGATTGCATGAATTGACTGAGAGTATTGACTGCATACTGAATATCAGGTCGTGTCACAATTAGATACAGAAGACGACCGATAAGGCGTCGATATAGTTCTGGTTGAGGGAGAGGAGTGCCGTCTGTCGGACGAAGCCGAAGACGTTGTTCCATTGGAAAATCCGATGATTTTGAACTAGTCATTCCAAAATCAGATAATATCTCAAGGGTATATTTCCGTTGACAAAGGAATATCCCTTGCCTAGAACGAGATACTTCAATGCCTAAAAAATATTGAAGTTTACCAAGGTCTTTTAAAGAAAAAGACCGAGCGAGAAAATGTTCGAGATCAGAAATGACATCATCATTGTTGCCAGTGATGATAATAGCGTCGACATAGATGAGAACAAATACAGAAATATGGCCACGAATATATGTAAAAAGACTATAGTCCGAAATAGATTGTCGAAAGCCTTGACGAAGGAGAGTGGTAGAAAATTTGGAAAACCACTGACGAGAGGCATGTTTAAGACCGTAAAGAGATTTATTTAACTTACATACATGAGACTCCCCCTTACGAGAGAATCCGGGTGGTAGTTTCATATAAACCTCTTCATTGAGATCACCTTGGAGGAAAGCGTTGTTAACATCAAGTTGGTGTAGAGACCAATTTTTGATTGCAGTAATAGAAAAAAGGAGACGAACAGTTACTAGTTTGGCAACAGGTGCAAAGGTATCGTGATAATCGATGCCTTCAACTTGAGTATAGCCCTTAGCAACTAGACGAGCTTTATATCATTCGATAGAACCATCAGAATGATATTTGATTTTATAGACCCATTTACATCCGATGGGCGATTTACCATTAGGAAGTGGGCATAAAGACCAAGTGTTATTGGATTCAAGGGCTTGAATTTCTTTGGCCATAGCGTCACGCCATTCAATAGATTTTATGGCTTGAGAGTAGGTACTTAGTTCTTGGATGTCCATGATATTTGTTAAAAAAATGCGATGAGAATGATTTAGATGAGAGAAAGAAAAATAGTTGCTAATCGGAAAATCAATTGAAAGGGATGTATTGTTACACAAATAATTCTGTAGATGACCAGGAGGATGATGATCCCTTTGAGGTCGTGTATTAATGATAGGAGCGAGTGTCGTAGAAGGAAGATCAGAGGAAAGAGTGTCTACGATAAGAGGTATATAATCAACTGTGGTATCATCCTGAGAAACACTTGAAGAATTAGTTGGAGAATCAATTGGAAGATTAGTGGTAGAATCACTTGTATCTTCAATTTGAGGAGCAATAGGTTCTGGGGATGAGATCATAGGAACATTACCCAAATAATTAAAAGTACCATCATCATTGATAGGATTAATAGTAATTGGATTATTTAATGAAGGAGAAATAGATGAGATGTCATGATACAGAAATGTTGATTCATGAAAAATGATATCACGAGAAGTGTAGATTTGATGAGTTTTGAAATCAAAGATACGATATCCCTTTTGACCATATGGGTATCCAACAAAAATATCGGGTTTAGCGCGATCGTCAAATTTGTGTCGAATGTTCATATTTTTAGCAAAACATAAACACCCGAAAACTCTTAGAGAAGAGTATGATGGAATGGTACCAAGAAGAACTTGATGAGGTGAACGATATTTAAGGATGGGAGTTGGAAGTTTGTTAATGATGTATGTAGCAGTAAGGATGCATTCACCCTAAAATGAAATGGGTAAGTTGGATTGGAATCGTAAGGCACAGGCAACATCGAGAAGGTGTCGATGTTTGCGTTCTACGACCCCATTTTGTTGAGGTGTCGCAACACAACTACGTTGGTGGATAATGCCATTGTCATGAAACCATGATTGGATTGGTTTGGTTTGGTTTGGAAAGAAATTCAGAACCATTGTCTGAACGGATGGTTTGAAGCTGGGGTAGAAAAATTTCCCCATCTCCAGAATTTACACGAGTGATTTTCGTGTCGAATTGGCAAGTGATTAGATTAAAAAATTAAAGTAACATTTTAAAAGTTTCAGACTTATGCCTCATTAAGTAAACCCATGTACACCTAGAATGATCATCAACTATAGTAAGAAAAAAAAAAAGTGATCTGTTTTTAGAGGGTACAGAGAATGGCCCCCAAATATCAATGTGAATGAGTTCAAAACAATGTAAAGTGCAAGCTGTACTTCGAGGAAAAGAAAGACACAATTGTTTGGCACGCGGACATACATCACAAATAAAATCTTTATTCGAAACAATGTCTTTAAAATTCTTAACAATGAAATCAAAACGACTACTAGATGGATGTCCAAGGCGTGAATGCCATAGATCAAACTTATTACAATGCTTGAAAGAAAGAACATAATTGGAATTAAAATCTAAATCCAGATAAAAAAGTCTGTTCCTAGCACTACCCCAACCAATCGTAGTCTTCGATGCTCGGTCCTGAAAAAAACATTCAGAAGATGAGAATGTGACATCACAATTAGATGATTTCGTTAATTGTGAGACAGATAACAAATTGAATTTGAATGATGGAATGTGGAAAACATTAGTTAAAATGAGTGATGGTGAACAGTGAATGGTACCTATGTGTTTCACAGGTGCTTGAGAACCATCAGGCAGTTGAACAAATAATTTTTTTTTAATGACTGAAAATGAACTAAATTGTGAAATTGATGTACAAATATGACTAGAGGCACCTGAATCAATAATCCAAGAAGATGATAAACAAGTAAAAGCTGTACATGCAAGATAGGCGGATGCTCCATCGGATTCGTCCATTGCTAACAATGCAAGGAGTTTAGTATACTGGGCAGACGTTAGCTGAGGATTCGGTGGAGGAGCGGAAGCAAATTTTGGTGGAGCTGATGTCTTACCTTGCTTATCCGGGTAACCATGGATTTGGAAGCATGTGGCAAGAGTGTGGCCATGCTTATTGCAATGTTTGCAAAAGGGACGTTGACGCTTGCCGGAATACTTGAACAGCGGTTTGGATGCTTGGAGAGCAGCTGAGTCGACAATGGAAGTCGAGTTAAGATTGATTTCATGTTGTTTCTCTTCTTGACGAACCATGTTATATATTCGTTGGATCGATAGAAATGGATCCATCAAAAGGATTGTGCTTCGAATGGTAGAAAATTGGGCATGAAGTCCTTGAAAGAACTCCATGGCACGATCTTGATGTTGTTGATCGATGATACTTTTGGCATTCCCACAGATACAGGTAGTGACCGACAGGGTTTGTAAAATCGACATATCCACCGATATATCCATATTTTGGAGGGACTGACATCGAAACAGGGGTAATATCCAATATCTAGCAAATATCCGATCGATATCGAAATATCTATAAAAATCTCCCGATATTCCCGAAATATTGTGAATTTCATCCCGAAATCCAGGGATATTTTACAAATTTTTTTTTTTTTAAATTAATCTTAAAAACTTAAATTATTGTTCAAATAATCTACATTGAAAATTATTTTGAAAGAAGCATTAACAAATTTTATTTCGGATTGTTTATCATTTATAATTAATATTTAGTATAGTATTTAATTATTTATACTAAAATTAATATTTTTTATTCTTCTAGTTTACTATTTGAACCCAAAGTTCCAATATAGAGATAATATTAGGGATAATTTAGATCTTTTGAAAGCCGTACATATTGTCTATTCGCAATTAGACCCTGAAGCTGCAGGGATTGCTAATTTTGGAAATAAGGTAAAAAGTTACAACTTACAATCAATTTTATAATTCCAATATTATAACTTCTTTGCATGAGAGTATTGTGTCATTGAATATAGCTCATATACTTTAAGGATGAAAAGAAAAATTTTAGTGAACGAGCAGCCATAGCAGCTAGAAGCAAAATGCAACCAGGTATATAAGTTTTATTACAAAAATCTATGTAATAATAATAAATAATAATATCATTGAAATGGTATTCATACTTATAATACTTAATAATTTTAATTGCAACTGATTGGTGGGTAATGTATGGAGATTGTGCTCTATCGTTGCGTGCAATAGCAGTTCGCATATTGTCACAAACAGCATCATCTTCTGCATGCGAAAGAAATTGGTCTACATTTGCTTTAATCCACACAAAACAAAGAAATCGTCTTGCCTATTCTAAGCTTGAACAACTTGTTTATTGTTATTATAATATAAAGTTGAAAATTAGAGATATGACAGCTAAAAAAGATAAAGTAGATGAAACTGATTTTATGGATCTACTTCAAGTAGCAGCTGAAGTAGGGGACGACAATGAGAATCCTTTTTTTGACTGGGTTAGACCTGCCTATTTGAATGATGATGAGGGAATCCTGATTCACAAATTGCTTCTTATGCTCGAGACATGTGAATAAATGTTGAACAAGTGATTAGAGAAGAAGTTGGTGTAGATCATGGAGTTACTGTTAGCAGCTCTTCCGATGACCAACATACCTCTGATGGAAATAGTGGAGAAAAAGATGATGGAGATGATGGAGGAGGTTGGGATTCTAGTGCAAGAGGTTGGGATGCTGGTGCAACAAATTGGGATGTTCGTGCCGGAGGTTGGGATGCTGGTGCAACAGGTTGGAATGCTAGTGCAATAGGTTGGAATGCTAGTGCAACAGGTTGGAATGCTAGTACAACAGATTGAGATGCTCATGCTAATTTTGATCAAAATCATGGTAGACAATATGGAGGAACAAGTCAGATTGATGAAGATTCCTTGAATATGTCTCTCTCCTCAATAAGTATGGGCACCGAAAATAGTTCTTTAAGTGATTTGCAGACAAGGTCAAGTTCTAATACACCATATTATGGTAGTTGCAGTATATTTGATTATCCTTCTCCACAAATGTCATATGCAATACCTATACATGCAGATCAACAATATCCACCAAGTTGGGTAAATCCAAACTACCCAATTCATGGATCAGTTGGAAGAGATCAAGCAACATACGTGTGGCATATTAATAACTACCTTGAAAACTATGCTAGCATGTTTTCTTGGGAAAATTATTGTTCAAATCAATATAGAAATGTATCTTATGTATTTGAACCAACAAGGAATTCATTTTGGTTTTAAATTTCAGACATGCAATGTATTATTATGTATGAATTATGATTTATGATAGAATCTTGGAAGTATGGAACTATATATATTTTATGGGGAACTATATATATTTTATTGATAATTTTGCTTATTAAATATTTAATCTCTTTATATTGTATATAATATTGTAAAAGTGAAACAAAATATTATTCTATTAAATACTCAATTTTAAAAATTATATACAGACTCTATATATGTTATAATTTATAATAAACTCATAACTATGCTAATTTATCATTGAAATATGATTCATTTGATGTATAATTATTTATTTAAGCTTGTCCTAAAGTTTCACCAAAAAATTCTAAACTTTAAATGTAAATATCCATCATTTTGTTAATTTTTTACCGAATATCCACCGATATCGATAATATCCCCGATATATCCATAAATTTAGAAGCCCGATATAGATACCGATACCGATATTTTATTCCTTGGTGACCGAGACAATAGAATTAAGCTCGTCTCACAGCGACTTAAGTTGTGTGAAATACAATGAGACAGATAATCCTTCTTGTTTGAGGAGAGAGATAGATTTTTTTTAATTGATATATTTTTGGCGCATTCGATTGCGAAAAACGGTCTTTAAGATCTATCATGCTGTAGTTTCAGCATAAAGAATACTTGGACGAATTTCAGGAGAGACCGAGTTTAGAATCCAACTCCCGACCAAGTCGTTGCAGCGTTCCCAGCTAGTGATATCCTCTGTTTTCGTTGATTTTGGGAACGAACCATCAACAAAACCCAATTTGTTTTTTGCACGAAGTGCCATTGTCACCGCTCGACTCCATGATCCATAATTATCCCCGGAAAGCAATGGAGAAACAAGGATGATGGAGGGGCTATCAGAGTGATGGATAGTGTAAGGATTGAGTTTGGAGTTTGTATCTGGTGTTGGTGGGATTGAATTAGACATGAAGGAGTTGGGTTGCTCTGATACCATCTGAAATGATAAAGCAGCAGATGAAATATGCAATTCTTTTGTAATTCACGACTTGCTTTTTCATTGATCTGTGAGAGCAGTATATATAATTACATTAAGGAGTGCTTTTACAGATAAAGATAAAGTTTAAATATTTAAATATACAAAGATAAAACTAAATAATATCTAAGATAAAACTAAATAATATTTTGAATTCAAATCTATTTGGTTGAGATATTATTTTTATTTTGAATTTGAATACATTTAAGTATTTAACATCACATGCAGAGAAGACAAGAAATGTACCATAAGTCTGCCCGCTGCACCCAAGTTTTTGCCGAATGATTTAAATCAGCTGTCAAAAAATGGTGTCCTAATTTATGTATAACTAACCAAATTGGGATATGTGTCTACATTTAATTATTTTTCTCAATTTCTTCCATAAATGTAGACATATGTCCCAATTTGGTTGGTTAGACACAAATTGAGACACCAATTTTGGATAGATGATTTGAGTCCTTTGCCGAAAACCTGATGGACAGAAACTATCTTCTATATAGCCACTAACAGGAGAGACTGCTAAATCCCGACAAAAAAAAAAAAGAAGTTATTGTACAAAGATTTTGGATGGTTCCAAAAATTAAATCTTTGTTGAAGTACGTCAAAAAAACAAAAACATAAAAAAAACATATATATTTTATAATTTGAAAGTATTTGCATAGGCTTCGATAGTTTCAAAAATAACTTTCACTTTCAATTTCAAAAATCCCTATGAAAATCTTTGATGAAATCCGTAAAAAAAATATAATATTATCCTATGATTTGTAACTTTTGAGAGACTTAAGTGTTTTTTTTTTCTTTTTCAATTATTATTATTATTATTATTATATTTTTATTTTTTTGATTTTGAAGTAGTAGAGACTTGGATGGTTACAAACTTTTTTTTTTTCCTTTAAAGTATTACAATAAATTTTGATACCAAATAGTTAAGTTAAGGATATACCTACGGTTCAGATGTCTATTCCTACAATATTTAGAGAAAAACTTTTCATACACATTTATAGAACACATTGGAATGTTAGAGATGACAAATTTTAAAATCCTTATTCCATTTTAAAAAATAAAATAAAATAATCCTTGTAAGACTCTCCATTGAAGACTTGAAGTTCAATAAAATAAATCCGATATGATATCAATTTGACAAGAAAGGAAAATCCGATGTAAATATTATAAACCGATAACCTCTTGATGTATATGTGAGGAGCATACCATTGGGTCAACCTCATCTTATCTATTCCATGTGGTACTGTCACACTGCATTTAGTTAGGATTTATAGCTTTATTAAATTTATAGTCTATGAGTACTGGTTATATGTACATGCATTTAAGGATTCTTTTAATATTTATATAAAACAAAAAAATTATTTATAGGCGGCTGAATGAAAAATTAAATGCTCGGCCATATAAATATTGAGAAATAACAATGATAATTTTATTATATATATATTTTTTAAAGGAGAAATTATTATTATTATTATTATTATTATAGTTCCAAATAATAACCTTCATTTTCAATTATTAAAATATATCCCTATAAAAGAAAATTATGTTGAAGTTCATCAGAGAATTACACTATTATTTGTAACTTTATACAAAGACTTGATTAGACTATTATTATCTTATAATTTGTAACTTTCTTTAGATTTGAAGGGTAAGTTTATTAGTCAATAGTAAAAGTGAAAAGAATAGTTTAAAAAAAAGTTAAGATTGAAAAGCTTAGTGAATTTCAAGCTACTTTTAGGGTATTTGTTGTTTTGAGAAAATATTTTATGATGGAAAAAGTATTTAGGTTCCTCATTTTCAATTTGTATTTTGTTTTGGCTGTTATGAACTATAAATTTTAAAGAATAGTTAAAAAAAAAAAAAAAAAAAAAAAAATTTGAATTTACAGTGGACAAGTTTCTTTACTACTCCCTAAAATATTTGAAGGCTCAAGCAGTATATGAAAAGGCTCAGGCAGTGTATGAAAATACTCGAACACTTCATTAAAAGACTCGGGTAATGTATGAAAAGGCTCAGATTTAGTGTAAAAAAGGCTCGAAAACGCACAAAAAGACTCAAATCTAGTGTAAAAAGGCTCGAAAACGCACGAAAACGCACGAAAATGCTCGGATCGAGTGTAAAAAGGCTTAGAGATTCTAAACCGTTTAACCTATGAATTTTCCTTGAAAAGGCTCGGGTAACATTTTAAAAAGCTCCAGGACTGTTATAAAAGGCTCGTAAAAAGTTCAAAAACGTTTTCTCCCAACGTTTGAAAAAGACACAAAGTGACAAAAAGGGGTATTTTTGTCTGGTCACTTAAATAGGTGTCTTTTAAACTTAAATTAGTAATGTGGTGTTTGTCTTACAAAAAGCGCCCCAAATAGTGACAAAAAAATTTTGAACCCTAAAAAATATGAGCACACAACTACTAAAATGTTTCATATGAAAAACAATACGAATCTCTTTGAATACAATTTTTCTCCTGTAGGCACATAACTGTGAGCATATTTATAGCATACTTATCCACCTAATTACTTTTTGCCATGTAAGCATTATTTGACCTAATTACACTGTTTTTTCTAACAAAAAGTGATGAGGTGGATAAGTGTGTTATAAGTATGCTTACAGTTATGTGTCTATAGGAGAAAAATTGCTTGGAATATCAATACAAGAAAAATTATCAAAATAAGAACAACTAAATATGAATTATTTCCCCCCCAAAAAAAATAAAAAATAAATATGAATTTAAAACACAATCATTTTGAGTATCAAAACAATAAGAAACTGCACTAAATATGAGGTACTTAATAAAATTCTTAAGGATAAATACGTATATAGCAAACAAATTCGGGCCAAAATAGCAATGAGCCTGGTGGAAACCCATATGACCTAGAGTTCTGCAAGGCCCGTTTGGTTATAAAACATCATTATATTTATATAATATATATATATATTAAGAATAGTGAAAAGCATTGCTATTATTTTCCCAAGATACAGACCAGATGCGGGATTCCGGGCTCGTTTCAACTTTTGATCAACAACATGTTATTACATTATATGTGCGATTAATTAAAATAATAGCAGCATCGACGGTAGAAAAATATAAGAGAAATTCATGTGCATCGCGATACATGGTACATCTTCAGGAGAGAAACTTGGGGGCAGCAGATTCACCATGTATCCTCCGTTACGATCCTACAATATGGTTGAAATATATTATGTTACAGGAGCGTAACAAGAGATGCATGGTGTATCCCGTTCCACCCAAGACTTTTCCTCTCCATATATAGATACAGAATCCATAAAGTTGACGTGATTACATACCACTAATTAAGCATCCAATGCGTACATTGCTTTGTCTCTATTATTTTGATTAGATATATCATATAATCAAACACAGTCCATTCAAATCTTGCTTCCTCTTCAATATACATGATCAATTCCTCACTTGTTGTGAATTTGAAGCTCCGACCTCTAACTAAGTCCATAAATGGCCACGCCAATCACAAAACCTCATGCGGCCATGTTTTGTAGCCCAGGAATGGGTCACCTGGTGCCCTTCTTCGAGCTAGCCAAACGCTTTGTCACCCAACTTGATTTCCAAGTCACCATCTTTGTATTGTCAATTACAGACGCTTCAACGATACGGTCTCATCAGTTTCTCCACTCTGCATCTAATCTCTTTAATATTGTCTCACTCCCTCCTGTCGACATATCTGGTTTGGTCGACACGCCATTTATTGGAACAAAAATAGCCATGATGATGCATCAATCTTTACCAGCTCTTCGATCTGCAATCTCTGAAATGACAAGTACTAGTACTAGTAGTGATCTTCCTCCAGTAACGGCTCTAATCGTGGACATATTTGGAATTGAAGCTCTGGCGATTGCTGAAGAATTCAGAATTCCAAAGTACGTTTTTGATATATCTAGTGCATGGTATCTAGCAACTATGTTGTACGCTCCAACCCTTGATGTTAAAGTGTTAGATGAACACGCTAACA
Organism: Acer yangbiense; assembly: GCA_008009225.1. Lineage (NCBI taxonomy): Eukaryota > Viridiplantae > Streptophyta > Magnoliopsida > Sapindales > Sapindaceae > Acer > Acer yangbiense. The sequence goes on from CM017766.1 coordinate 3,939,327, forward strand.
AGAAATTGCCAATCAAAATCCCGGGTTGCACTACGCTCCATTTCGAGGATACCCATGATGTCTTTGAAGACCCGAATAGTCCAGCGCGTTCTAGATTTCTATGTAGAGGGAAGGAAGCATCAACGGCTGATGGATTTTTGGTGAACACGTGGGAGGATCTGGAGCCTAAAACATTAAAAGCCTTGAGAGACACCAAGTTGTTGGGATCAATCATTAGAGGGCCGGTTTATCCGGTCGGTCCAATGGCAATACCGGTCGGACCAACACCACCGCCACAGCCGGTTTCACGGAGGAGCCATGTACTTGATTGGCTAGACTTGCAACCCACTGAATCGGTGATTTATGTGTCGTTTGGAAGTGGAGGGACATTATCAGCCAAACAAACGATCGAGCTTGCTTACGGGTTGGAGCTGAGTCAGCAAAGATTTGTTTGGTTGGTACGTGCTCCGGTGGAGAATGATGCATCCGGGTCTTATCTAACCGTAGGAAATGATGATCGTGCTGGCAATATCATCTCAGATTACTTGCCAGATGGGTTCTTGAGTCGGACCTACAATGTGGGACTGGTCGTCCCTACGTGGGCTCCTCAAACGGAGATCTTGGGACATCCATCCATCGGTGGATTTTTATCACATTGCGGATGGAATTCTTCGATAGAGAGTATAGTTAATGGGGTGCCAATGGTTGCGTGGCCATTTTACGCTGACCATAAGTTGACTGCGGCAATGCTGACGGAGGAGTTCGGTGTAGCGATCCGATTGAAGGTGTCATCATCATCAAATGGTGTAGTGGGGAGGGAAGAGGTCAAAATGATGGTGAGAAGGATTATGGTGGACGAGGAAGGGCATTCAATAAGAAGTAGAGTCAAAGAACTAAAACACAGTGCACGCAAGGCTTTGAGTGAGGGTGGTACCTCTTATTGTTCATTGTCACAAGTTGCCAAAGACTGCCAGATAAGATTGCAAGCTTATAGTGACCTATAATTGTCCTACACCAGTTTTTACTTTTTATGTCGTTATATTAATTACTAGTTATATTAATTACTAATAAAATTATGTTGAATCTTTTATGTAAAATCTCTAATTTTGTAATTTGTCTATTGTTCACTAGTGTCAAAAGTATTTGACGTAAAAATTGAAATTCATTGCAAGTGAAGTAGCTCATTTGACGTTGAGGTCATTTAGTAGCCATGCTTTAACCATGAGATCTCTGTTTACTGGGAGCTAGAGATGTCAAATGGATCGAACCGAGCCGGACCTAGTTCAGACTGAGCCTTGATTTCTTTGAGGCCTGGCTTTCTTCATGAGTCCTGTCCAGAGCTGGTTTACTCACATGGGCTTGGGCGGCCCTTGTTTTTAGCATTAAATTTTATTATTATCTTCTCAACCTGCATTGCTCTCAAGCTCAAGGGCCTTGAAAGTCAAGGCCGACGGCCGACCCACCACAAATCATACGCCCTGGATGCGGGGTTGGCCTTTGATTTAAGAGCCGGGTACTGGTCAGGATTGAACAATCTTTATTCGGGACTAACCTTAACCTGTCGATTTTTTTTTTTATATATATATTATCCTTCTAAAAAAAAACAAATTGTTTATTAAAAATGAACCATTTTTAATAAATAAATACCCTGCATAGTTACAAACTATATACTAACTAAACCCTAAAAACCTTGTACAATAAAACCCTTATAAAATAATATTATTGGGACCGAGGAAAATTATTATTTTAAAGGAGTTATTTATTTATTGATAAATGAATAATTTATTAATTTATCGATAAATGAATATTTATTAATTTAAAAAGAGTTCTCTCATTATGATTACACAATCACATTAAAAATTTGTCTTGGTTTTGACATGATTACATACAATCATATGCAAACATTAATCGGTGTACGATAGAATGCTCTAATTAATATATATATATATATATATATATATATATATATATATATATATATATATATATATATTTGTTAAGATACCTGTATGACTTCCAAATAATAATAATAATAATAATAATAATAAACAATGGATCATGAGGTTGTAGACACAGAAAAATCCACAATTAATTTAAATCATCGAGGTGGGCACCGGCAACCTATAGAACAGACAGAAAAGGAGCAATTGTCGAGCCACGGAGGGGGTGGTCCCTTTGGGGGACTCTCCGACACTCAAGTCATTATATTGTAAGTTAAATCAAATGAGATAGATAAGAGTTTGAAATGACAAACTGTTTTGCTCGATATATAGAATCGAGCTGTTTGCTAGTTATCGACCAATATCTAATGGGTTGAAGGGGATGGGTGCTAGATTCAGCGTCGCTCGATCTAGGATTGGGTCGATATTATGTATCGATGACTGTGATGGGTCACTGTCTATGAGGTTCCTTGACTTGATGTGGATCGAACATGGATTATGTCGATCAACTTTGGATGGCAACTAGGTCGATGCCCCTGTGGGTTCCTTGACTCGACGTGGGTCAATCGAGGATTGGGTCGATAGACTTTAGAGAGCAACTGGGTCGATCTCCGTTAGGTCATGGAGCAGCAATTAATGAATGGAAAGAATTACGAAGCTTATTGTTTGCTCCAAAGCTTAGAGAGCTCAGCCTCCTTTTGTGAATGAGAAAGGATTGCTATTTATAGGAGGAAGGGAGTGAGCTAACAAGTGACTTTTAATAGCATTGAAGTAGATGTTATAGAATTGATGGCATTGAAGGAGACGCTATAGAAATGATGAAATATTCTTCAACGGTTTGACCTGGTCCAAGTTTGACTTTGACTGATGCACGGGTCCCTTATTGGGTTTTGACTATTGGGCCTTAGTATTTGTGCTATTTTTAGCCACTAAAGAGGTCATGAAACTATAAAATTTGATGGATGTTAAGCACCTTTTGAATTATCCTAGTGAAAATGACCTACTGATTAAAAGATTATTTAAGAGGTAATAAATATGTCAAACGATGATGATCGTGATCTAGATGATATCAACGGTTTCTTTAAAAGAAGTCTTTCACGCCGTAGTAGCCATAAATAACTACTTGCTACAAAATGAAAAAAAAAAATCAAAAAATCAAATGTGGTGTAAGCATTGCAAAAAATTAGGAGGATGTATTCAATTAATATTTTAAAAGACTTTTAATGACTTTTATGGAATTAAAAAGTTTAGGTGCATTCAATGTAGACTTTTAACGACTCTATAAAAGTCATGAGGTATTCAATACAGACTTTTATAGACTTTTAAAAAGTCTTTAAAAGTCATGTGGTATTCAATCAAGACTTTTTAACTGTCTATGAAAGTTAAGAGGTATTCAAAATCTCAATGACTTTTAATGACTTTAAAATATCAATGACTTTTAATGATTTTTAGTTATAACAAATCTCACAATTTGTCTTCCATTTTTACCAAAGACTTTGAATGACATTTTTTTTTTATTTTTTTTTTTAAATAGAAAGAATTTCACTTTAAAAGAAAAATATAAAACTCTTTAAAAAACATCAACCACCAAATATATGTTCTATTTTCAAATAAAAGCACACTCATTTTTAACAAATTTCATAAATAAAATAAAACGAATAACTTTAAAATGAATAAACATTATAAAATAAAAAAATAAAATAAAAAACATATAAACATTAACGATCTATAACAAAAATAAATAACTAAAAAAAATATAAAACAACTCTTCATCAGCTATGCAATTAAGGACGAGAAATTTCATATTTTTTTGCCTATATTTTTAAAGTAACTAAACAACACTGAAACAAATCAAATGAACTTCATTTATGTAAAATAAAAATAATAAAATACAAAAACCACTACTTAACCATACTAATATGCCATAATCAATGTCACGTATGAGCATGACTCCATGTAATTATGATCAATATCAAACTACCCACTTTTAGGCATGGATCTTATTCAACAACTAGGTGCGATTTTTATGTTTTATTTTTAGTAATTTGAATGAACTTTTGGTTGATTTTTTATACTCATTGTCATACTTTCGTAGAGACATGTAAACGTTAATATTATTGTCGGTTTGCTACATTTATTCTAAAAAAAAATTATAATATTTTGACTAATTATAAAAAAAAAAAAAAAAAAATTGACTAATTATTATTAAGAAAAAAAAGGAGCATAATGTCTTGATAATACAAAATATAATTAAAAATAAATAAAAAATTAAATCACATATATATACATGAATGCTTTTGTCAAGTTTAATTAACGATAGTTTTTTTTATTCATTTGAAAAATTATTTTTATTGACATGATAAATATATATAATTTTGCTAAAATAAATTATACATTATATTTAAAAGTCAATGAAAGTCTATGAAAGTCTACGAAAGTCTTTTAAAATGAAAGTCTATGAAAGTCTTTTAAAATGAAAGTCTATGAAAGTCTATGAAAGTCTTTTAAATAAAAGTCTATGAAAGTTTTTCATAATCTTGTAAAGTCTATAAAAGTCCATAAAATCTGCAAAAGTCATCCACTTAAAAAAAATCATTAAAAGTTTTTCGAAATCCTAATTGAATACACCCCCCTAAGGATGATGTTTAGTTCAGTTTAGGTATCGAAAAAAGGCAAATGACTTTAAATGCATTTTTTGAGATTAGCTGAATTGAGAAAAGATAAGTTGTAAACAAAAAATTAATTAATATATATTAATTATGAATTTTTATGTGCTATTTATTTTATGTAATTAACCAATTATTAATTTATATATTCGTCGGGCTTGAAATGATTTTTTTAAAATTATTATCTTATACATTTAACGAGGTTATTATTTTAGTCCATTGGTCCGAGTCGAGACCAAAAGATTTTATTATTTAAACAAGGTTATTAATTTATCGAGGTTTATTGTATCATGTTATTTGTTTGTTTTTCTTGACCGGCATAAATGCTAGACCGCGACTGGTTGAAGGGTCTCGACAAGCAGGGGCGAATACAAGGGGGGCCCATAGGGGCCATGGCCCCCCCAACCAATCCAAGAATTTTCACTTGTTAGCATATTATAATATTATAGTATATATATATATGATAATTGTAGCCTGGTCCCCCATGTTATTCATAATATAAATTTCTTCCATATTTATATCTTGTCAACACAAAATCAATCCCTTTTAGTATTTTAATTCCTTATGATTTCATACATTATTTTCTAATATAGTCTATATATGGGTTCAGCGACTACACGATTACTGGATAGTTACATGGTTAATTTTCAAGGATTTTAATCAAAAGGTCTACAAAAATCAAAGATTTAAAATTTTAAAAGAAATTAAAACTAAAAGGAAATAACCTCATCTCGTAATTACACTCGCAACTATTCGCAACTATACATGAACTATGTAGCAGCTAAACCCGTCTATATATGTATGTAATTTTTATTTTTTTTATTAGGTATTCACTAATTAAGACTTTCTTTAAACGATATGAGGTTGGTCTAGTGGTAAACCGCTCATACTTACACTATAAGGTTGTGGGTTTGAGTCCTCAAAAAAAAAAAAAACCCCGAATTTATGTAATATTTAAAATATTAAAAAAAAAAGACTTTATTTACTATTTTATTATACAATATTTATCTTGTTTTGAGGTGGACCAGGTGGTTCATATGGTTTACTCTACATAATTTGTATCATTAACTTAAAGATTAAACGGTATTACATTTGGATATATTAATATATTTTTCTTACGTGATATTTAATATTAGTTTCTGTCCTGGCCCCCCCAAAGCTAAAATCCTAGCTCCGCCCCTGCCGGCAGGGCAGTTGACATGGTGGATGGGGTTGTGTGGTTAACCCGATTAAAATAGAGCCATAGACAAGATATTGTTCCTTTTTTTTATATGTATTTATTTTGCTAACAAATTAACCCCAACTAAATAGAGAAATCAATAGGATATTGTTCCTATTTTGATTTTGATCCAACTAAATTACGAGAGAAATTCAAGTGCATCACAATTCATGGTACATCTTTAGGAGAGAAACTTGGGGGCAGTAGATCCACCATGCATCCTCCATTACGATCCTACCACGTTGTTGAAATAAATGAATAATTGAAGGAGATTTTCATTGTTGCATTCATTTATATTCGCTAGCTGCAACGAATAAATAATACATGATACATAGGCAATTATTTTGTTTCTATTTTTTAAAATTCTATCATTATTATTCTTTGCCATATTATTTTTCAAAATTCTATTATTATGATTCTCTGCCATACGCGGTACGCCCCATACCAAATAATTGTGTTCTTATTTATTTTTTATTTTATTTTTTGATAAAAATAATTGAGTTTCTTTAGATTCTCTACTCAAAAGAAACAATTGTGGGTTTTTACATGTTTTGCACAAATAATTTTGAGATTCTTTTATTTGGAATGTCGGCACAAAGTTACAAAAAAACCAATTCTACATATTTATAAATTGATTGGTACATATTTAATATTATTTGGAATTAGTTTTATACATTTGAGTCACAAACAATTTATTTTTTTTTTTTTCAGATTGCTTTCACAAAATTTTACATATTTTACATGTCCACTCCTTGGTTCTTTATCCAATATTACTTCAAGTCCTCAATCATTTTACTATTGACTATTATGTTGGAAATTTTTATAAATTTGTTAATGCTTCTTCTAAAATAAATTTCAATCTAAATTATTTTAACAATAATTTAATTGTTTAGGATTAAAAAAAGTATTTTAATAACATGTAAAATATCCATGGACTTTCGGGGTGAAATTTCGGGAATATCGAGAGATTTTTACGGATATTTCTAAATCAGCCGAATATTCTGCAGGATATTGGATATTTGCCTGTTTCGATATCGGTCTCTTCAAAATATGGATATATCGGTGGGTAGACCTGAGTACCTGACAAGGTTCCGGTTCGAACCGTGGAACCGAACCGGAACCGGATTTGGATTTTTCGGTTTCGGTTTCGGTTTCGGTTTCGGTTTCGGTTTCGGTTCCAATTTTCGCAGAACCGGCCGGTTCGAACCGGAATGGAACCGACGGTTCACGTTTTTTTTTTTAATATATATATATATATCCTAAATTCCTAAATCCTAAACCTAATCCCTAATTTCTAATCTCTCTCTCTCTTTCTTCTCTTCTTCCTTTTCTTCTTCGATTCTTCTCTTCTCTTCATCGATTCTTCTTCTTCTTCTTCTTCTTCGACTCTTCTTATCTTCTTCTTCAATTCTTCGATTCAATCTCTTCTTCTCTTCTTCTTATCTTCTTTTTCGATTCTAATCTTCGTCTTCGATTCACGAAGTTGATTTGGTGGTGCCGTGGCAGTTTGGTGTTGATTTGGGAGTGGTTTGGTTGTTTGGGGTTGATTTGGGAGTGGTTAGGGGGTGATTTGGGTTGATTTGTGGTTGATTTTAGATTTGTGACTGATCCAGAGAGATCTGATATGGGTTTTTAAAAATAATAATAATAATAATAATAATAATAAGGTTCAAAACCGTCGGTTCCGTCAGAACCGGAACCAGTATAAAACCGGTTTCGATTTCGGTTTCGGTTTCGGTTTCGGTTTCGGTTCCACCAAACCTTAGAACCGGAACCGTCGATTCCGGACCGGAACCAAAACCGGACCGGAACCGTGCCACCTCTATCGGTGGATATTTCAATATATCTATTGATATTCAGTTCCTTGATTATATGTGCGATTAATTAAAATAATAGCAGCATCGACGGTAGAAAATACAAGAGAAATTCAGGTGCATCGCAATTCATGGTACATCTTTAGGAGAGAAACTTGGGGGCAGCAGATCCACCATGCATCCTTCGTTACGATCCTACCACGTTGTTGAAATATTTTATGTGGCAGGATCGTAACGGGAGATGCATGGTACTGGTCAAGATTGAACCATCTTTATTCGGGACCAATCTTATCTTGTCGATTTTTTGGACACAAATTGGGACACCATTTTTGGACAGTTGATTTAAGTCCAAAAAAAATAAAAATAAAATAAATAAATCAAGTATGGTGTAAGCATTGTAAAAAATTAAGGATGATTTTTAGTTCAGTTTAGGTATAGAGAAAATGTAAATGACTTTAGATGCATTTTTTAAGATGAGCTGAATTGAGAAAAGATAAGTTGTAAGTAAAAAAATTTAATATTAATTATGAATGTTTATATACTATTTATTTTTTTGTAATTAACCAATTATTAATTTATATATTCGTTGGGCTTTAAAGGATTCTTTTTAAAATTATTATCTTATACATTTAGCGAGGTTAGTATTTTAATTCATTGTTATGAGTTGGGACCGAAAGATTTTATTATTTAAATGAGGTTATTAATTTATCAATTTATCAATTTATCAATCTATCGAACATTCATGTTATTTGTTTGTTTTTCGTAACCAGCATAAATGCTAGACTCCAACCGGTTGGCAGGGCAGTTGAAATGGTGGATGGGGACATGGGGTTGTGTGTTGTCTCCATCCCATTTAAGGATCCATAAACGTGAGAGTCAATGAGCTTTATTAAATTTTCTAGTCAATTTGGACAAGAAAGTAAAATCTGAGGTCGCTTGCATCAATTATCAAACTGTCTAGAATCGGAAACAGTTCCAAATGGCACTGTACACTGCCTTTAGTTAGGTTTTCTCATCCCAGCCTATAAATTTAGTCAAGATTGGATTATTTATACATTTAAGGCTTCTTTATTTTATGAAAAAAAATATATTATTTGTAGGCGGCAGAATTGGAGATTTAAATTCTCATATAGATAGCGGTGGACGTGAATCGGTTCAGATTTTAGCCGAAATTGTTCGTATACACTCGGTTTTTATTTATTTATTTTAATTGGATTGATTTGTAAATACTGGTTGATTTTATCAGATTCGGTCCGGTTTAATATGGGTTTGGATTTAATGAACATTTTATTTATGTTTTTAATTATATAGGCCTTTAGAGCTTAATAAAGTGACTTAACTTGAACATATATTTTCAATTCGGTTCGGTTCGGTTTATCTCGAACCGTAAAACTGTGCCCATCATAATTATTATTTTTATATTGCAGCTAATTTTGTTAGGAAAGCATGCATGTATGTTTAGCCGGATAGAAGTGTATAGAAATACATAGATTATAGATCAGAATATTGTGATAACTTATTTTATATGTTTTTGGTAAAAATTTAAAAAGAAAAAAATATATAAGAAGAATTCAACGATGACAATATTGTCACGGTGTCACCTGTTAAAATAAATAAATGACTATACTTTCACGTACAGGTTGACAACATTTGCTGGAATGGGACTAGATTTGACGCGTAAAATATATTATAATCCAACCAAAGTTTTGTTAATTTAAGGATTAAGAGTTTAAGACCACACCAAACATTATTATACCTTAACATTTGTTGCATGCAATGTCTCTAGCGAAACTCAACACGGTTAGATATAATTAAGAAGTCTAAAAATCTATATCTTCTTAATCAAACTTTGGAGATATTTAATTTGTAAATATACAAATTAGGATGGATAGGGTGTGTCCAAAAGTGAAAAAAACAAACCAACAAAAACAAAAAAGAAAACACGACCATGTTGATGAGTTGCATCACTTCAAAAAAGAAAAAAAACAGAAAAAAAGAAATAGCTTGTCGTTGGCGAGGACAATAATAATCGATGATTGACCAACTTTTCACGTTTTGCTGTCACTGTAAATATGAAAAAAGCATAGAGGCCTAGCCGTCCAATTGCCGGCATTGAATCGAATTTATGCAAAAAATTAAAGAGAATAGTTAAAGGCCTCTCAATTAGGTTTCTCTTTTCTTCAAAAAAAACAAATAAATTAGGTTTCGCTTTGTTGAGCTGAGGACTTTATGAGAAGATTGATTAAAAAAAGATTAGGTTTTTTTGTTTTGTTTTTTTTTAAATAGTTCATACTTCGTTATCTATGATTTGGACTGTATTAACAAGAAATGTGATAGAACGAGGGAGCTGTATGTTGTATTATTATTAGTTGTTGATGTGTTTTGCGGTTTGGGATTTGTAAATCCTTTATTTTATTTTTAATTAAAAATAATAATAATTGATTGTTTACATACCTAAATTCGATGTCATTGACTGTTCTAGAATTGTTGATATATATAGGCATATAGCTGACTGATCCCTTTATCTAAATTGTGTTGAAACTTGAAACACATTGATATGTGTGTTCCATGAAATTAATGGAAAATGTTGCCGCCTATTTCCACTTTCTATGTTTATGTTTCACGAAATGAATGGATGTCCTCGTTGACTACACATTTTCGACGTGTGTGATGTTATTACTTTTAAAGGTTTAGTTATAATAGGGTTAAGCTTCTATATGATTGTTGGGTCAATTTCTAGATTTTAGATTTCAATCCAATAATATATATAGCTTCTAATGGTAGACATCCAACTATTTTTGTCTAACTTTTTGTCCAACCCCTGATGTGTCAGTTGGTGAGTGGATATATGAATAAATCATTATTAATGTGCATCCACTCACCAACTGACACATCAGGGGTTGGACATAAAGGTTGGACAAAAAGGTTGGATGTGTAACATTATCCATATATATATATATATATATAGGGTTCAAAATTTTTTTGTCACTATTTGGGGCACTTTTTGTAAGACAATCACCACATTACTAATTTAAGTTTAAAAGGCACCTATTTAGGTGACCAGACAAAAATACCCATTTTTGTCACTTTGTGTCTTTTGCAAACGTTGAGAGAAAACCTTTTTGAACATTTTCGTGCATTTTCGAGCCTTTTTACATTGTTCGAGCCTTTTAATGCATATTTCGAGCCTTTTAAACAGTTATCCGAGCCTTTTTGAACATTTATCGTGCCTTTTTGAACTTTTGTCGAGTCTTTTTGTACATGAATCATGTCTTTTTGTACAGTAATCGTGCCATTTTGAACCTTTATGAATCGAGCCTTTTTGTACATGAATCGTGCCTTTTTGTACATGAATCGAGCCTTTTTGTACAGTAATCGTGCTTTTTTGAAAAAAAAATCATGCCTTTTTAAAAAAAAATTCGAGCCTTTTTGTACATGAATCGTGCCTTTTTGAAAAAAAATTCGAGCCTTTTTGTACATGAATCGAGCATTTTTGTACAATAATCGTGCTTTTTTGAAAAAAAATAAAATCATGCCTTTTTGAAAAAAAATTCGAGCCTTTTTGTACATGAATCGAGCCTTTTTGTACAGTAATCGTGCCTTTTTGAAAAAAAAAATCGTGCCTTTTTGAGAAAAAAATCGAGCCTTTTTGTACATGAATCGTGCCTTTTTGTACAATAATCGAGCCTTTTTGAAAAAAAAAAATCATGCCTTTTTGAAAAAAAATTCGAGCTTTTTTGTACATGAATCGAGCCTTTTTGTACATGAATCGTGCCTTTTTGTACATGAATCGAGCCTTTTTGTACAGTAATCGTGCCTTTTTGAAAAAAAAAAATCATGCCTTTTTGAAAAAAAATTCGAGCCTTTTTGTACATGAATCGTGCCTTTTTGAAAAAAAAAATCATGCCTTTTTGAAAAAAAATTCGAGCCTTTTTGTTCATGAATCGAGCCTTTTTGTACATGAATCGTGTCTTTTTGTACATGAATCGAGCCTTTTTGTACAGTAATCGTGCCTTTTTGAAAAAAAAATCGTGCCTTTTTGAAAAAAAAAAATCGTGCCTTTTTGAAAAAAAATTTGAGCCTTTTTGAACTTTTTTTCGAGCATTTTTACACTAGATTCGAGCCTTTTCAACAGTGTATGAAAAGGCTCGAACCAAGTATGAAAATGCTCGAACCTAGTATCAAAATTCACACAACCAGCTTAAGGTTTTAAATTTAAAAAAAAAAAAAAAAAAACTCGGGGGCGTTGCCCCCTAACCCCCACGAGCTGACCGGGCAGCTCGACCACTGCGAGCTCAGCAGAGAGCTCGACCCCCGAATGCGTCTGCGTAGCGCCACTAAACTAATGAAGGTATGTTTTGATGTTCAATCTGCGTTGGAGGTTTGTTAAACAAACCTCTATGAAGAAGATGAAAGAATAAAGTCTCAGAAAAATTCAAAGTAAGAGAATGTGTAAAGTAAGGGCATTTTTGTCCGTTCACCATAATAGGTGCCTTTTAAACTTAAGTTATTAAAGCGGTGACTTTCTTACAATACCAACTTAAAAAGGTGACATTTCTCACCATTTCATATATATATATATATATATATATATATATACAATAATACTAAACATCCCACCTACAATCCCACCTTTTTCATCCCACTACATGTGGTATGTGAGGTGTCAAATTGTGAGTGGATACACATTAATGACACCTACCCCATGTATCCACTCACAATTTGACACCCCACATGCCACATGTAGTAGGATGAAAAAAGTGGGATTTTAGATGAAATGTGTAGCATTACTGATATATATATGAATGAATGATTTAAAAATTAAAAAATTTAAACAAAAAAGAAACTAACTCTCTCTTGTATAACTTTTAATCGGGTATTATTGTAGCTAAATTCGTCAATAATAATATAATATCGATTAGATTATAATTTAAGGGGACATTATTGCTACATATTTTTTGTGCAAGATTTTTATTTATCGGATGTAATAAATAATTTTGTAATACTTTAAATAGAGGCTGGACCAGTTGTCTGCATGGGCCATTATATTAAAATAAAATTAAAAATTATGGAGCACCAAACTTGAAAAGTGATAAATTTTAGTGGTAAAATTATAATTTTTATCAAAACTCATTTGGAATTATACAGAGATAATTATGAATTTTCCTTTGTATTTAATTTTTAATAGATCAAATTGCGATAGAGTACTCTGACTTTAGGTGTAATTGCAATTAGATCGCACTTTTTTTTTAAATGACATGTTATGTAGTCTTTGACCAAACAATTGGCCGATAGGGTTAAATCTGTTAATGGTTGTCGGTTGACCTTCAAATATAATGAAATGTCAAATTTAGAGTAATATTATACAACCTAAAAAACTAATTAAAAATTCAACCCAAATGATGTGATAAATGAGTTGTCATCAGTCATCATCATATAAATCATGTGGTGATGTGGCCCAAATGATGTGATAAATGAGTTGTCATCAGTCATCATCACATAAATCATGTGGTGATGTGGTGAATGATATGGTAAAGATAAATCACTTGCCACATCATTTAGGTTGGTTTTTGGACTAAATTTTTCGATTGACTAGCATTAGTGTTTTATTTCTTTAATTAAACGTTTTTAAAAAAAAAATCTTTCAAAAAATAAAATAAAAAAAGTATTGGAGGAGATCTAGACCAAATCTCCTCCATGGATATCGCCCAAGATGGCAAGATCTCCATTAAGTTAGATATGGTTTCCCATATCTCTTCAATAAATGGTCTCAGATTCCCGATAATTTTTCCCTTAATTGTTTTTGCCTTTTTATTTTATTTTTATAATTCTTAAATAATCTAAGAATTTTTGTTTCTAAATTTTTTATTATTTCTCATTCTTTTAACTTTTAAGAGTCAAAATGACCTTATTACTAATCTAACATACCTAACAACCGATTAACCCAAACAGTCAACCGTTTAATCAAGGTTAAGTAAACAGTCATTTTGTGAAAAACACAATCCAGTTGTAATTTGACCAATTTGCCCTTTTTAATACTATAATCCTCTCCTCTCACGAGTCTCTCACAACTTATGCTTATAAATGTCTTGTCCAGTTTGTGGCTTTGTGCAACCAACACAATCAATACAAACCTTGCTTCTTCTTATTCAATCTAAGGATCCATCCTTGTCAAGTTCTCCAAAGCTTCCAAGTCTTCCTGATCATCAACCATGAAAATCCTAAAACCACATGCAATCCTACTCGCAAGTCCTGGCATGGGACACATCATCCCAGTTATCGAACTAGCCAAACGCTTCGTCTCTCAACATGAATTTCAAGTCACTGTCTTTGTCGTGGCAACTGATGCCTCGACAGTCGAGTCCTACCTCTGCAACTCACCGGAGTACACTACGAATCTCTTTAACGTCTTCTCTCTTCCATTCGTCGATATATCTGCCCTTGTTGATACGGATGCATCATTAACAGCAAAAATTGTTGTGATGATGCATGAGTCATTACCAGCCCTCCGATCTGCAATCTCGGCTATGAAGCCTCGTCCAACAGCTATGATTGTCGATTTCTTTGGAACCGAAGCTATGATGACGGTGGCTGATGAGTTTGGGATGTTGAAGTACATGTTCATGCCTTCCAACGCATGGTTACTTGCAACCATGATTTATGGTCCTGCAATTGATGAAATAGGTTTAGACGAGCATGCTAACAAGAAACTACCACTGAAAATCCCGGGTTGCACGGCGGTCCGGTTCGAGGACACACTTGAGCCGTTTCTCGACATAAAGGGTCCGATGTTTCAAGGGTTTTTAGGTGCTGGGATGGCGATTTCAACGGCTGATGGATATCTGGTGAACACTTGGGAGGATTTGGAGCCCAAAACACTTGCAGCTCTTAGAGACGCCAAGTTGTTGGGACAAGTCGCGAAGGCTCCGGTTTATCCAATTGGTCCACTGGCTAGACCGGTCAGGCCACCGGTTCAGAGGAGCCAAATGCTGGACTGGCTCGATACGAAACCGAGTGAGTCAGTTATATATGTGTCGTTTGGGAGTGGTGGATCCATATCAGCTAAACAAATGATGGAGCTGGCTTGGGGTCTTGAGCTGAGTCAGCAGAGTTTTGTTTGGGTGGTGCGCCCTCCTATAGAGAATGATGTATCCGAGTCTTATCTGACGGCTGGAGATGATTCTGATGATCATGGCGTCCGTGAATACTTGCCAGACGGGTTCTTGAGTCGGACCCACAGTGTAGGCTTGGTGGTCCCTATGTGGGCCCCACAAGTGGATATATTAGGGCATCCATCCGTGGGTGGATTTTTATCACATTGTGGATGGAATTCAACGTTGGAGAGTATAGTAAACGGGGTACCGATGATCGGGTGGCCGTTGTTTGCCGAGCAAAAGATGAATGCTACGATGCTGACGGAAGAGATCGGGGTGGCTGTACGATCGAAGGCGTCATCGTTGGATGGAATTGTAGGGAGAGAAGAGATCAAGATGATGATCAGAAGAATAATGGTGGACAAAGAAGGGCATGAAATGAGAAGTAGAGTGAAGGAAGTGAAATGTAGTGCAGAAAAAGCTTTGAATATTAAAGGTGGTTCCTCTTATAATTCACTATTACAAGTTGTGGAAGAATGCGAGATCCGATTGCACGGACTGATTGCAAAGGCTCGAGGTTCATGAGCTAGCTAGCTAGCTAGCTAACCATGCTTGATCATGCATGCCGCTGCATTAATTTGATTGTTTTTATTAGGTAACTTTGTGAAGGTATAAGTTTGTTTTTACTGAATTAATTAGCATATAGTTATCAAGGTGTGTATTTGGTTAAATATTTGAAGAAGGAACATGTTTCAATTTGATATAATATAACTGTAAAATTGTTTCAAATCTTGTGTTAAATATCATGTCACTGATCATTCCCGGATATATATATCTCTCGGTTATTCCTTCCGGGTAGAATACTAATTTTCTTAATCTCATGGCAATTTATGATTGTTTCATTTAAGCACATATGTGTATATGCAAACATAAAAATAGAAAAATGTGGTGAAGTTTATTGTGATCCGGCAATGTTTATTGAAGATCACGATTAGATTTGGAATGTAAATTAACTGACAACAAAAGGTTAACCCGATTAAAATAGAGCCATAGATAAGATATTGTTCCTTTTTTTTACATGTATTTATTTTGCTGACAAATTAACCCCAACTAAAATAGAGAAATCAATAGGATATTGTTCCTATTTTGATTTTGATTTTTTTTTCTTTTTTTTTTGTTGAAATATTACACTAATTCGGGGTTTTATGAGAGAGGGGGTGAGACTTGAACCCACAACCTAGTGGTGTGGGTGTGAAGAGCTTTACCACTAGGCTAACCTCATATTGTCATTTTATTACAGTTGTTGGCCAAAGACTATTACACTAATTCCGGTTCGGTTTGGGTTTCGAATGGGTGGTTCCATACCGGTTATGAACCCTTTTAAAACAATAATAATAATAAATTATTAAAATAATTATTAGAGAATTGAGTAATTGAGAGAGAATTGGATAATTGGAGTGAGGAGAAATGAAATGGGAGGGGGAATTTATATTGAGTAATGCTACTTTGCCCAAATTTGGTGTCCAAATCTGGTGCCCAAATGACGTGTCAACACTCTCATCCATTCATTTAGATTGTATTAGATTTGCTTGATTGTATTTTATAAGAAAAGGGTTTGAAATAAAAAAAAAAAAAATTTAGTACGTGTTTACAACATGACTACATCAACAAACAGATAATTCAGTCTAAACTTACCACTTGATAGAAAAGTAAGAGTTCTGTTTGCCTTTTGCTTTGATTGTATGGTGTGTTGTTTTCGAATGAAAGAAGTTAGACAATTTAACAATTGAAATAAGGGGACAAAACGGAAATGGAAATCAATCAGTAATAATGAGAGAATTATTCTCTTTTAATTGTAGCAATTAAATCATTTGAATTAAAGATTTAAGTTTCCTTTTAATTTTGAAATAAAACTAAAACGGAAATAATCACCGGTGATTGATATCCTTTAATTCAAAAATGAAAATCAATTGGCAATAATGAGAGAATTATTCTTTTTTAATTGTAGAAATTAAATCATTCGAATTAAGGATTTAAGTTTCCTTTTAATTTTGAAATAAAACTAAAACAGAAATAATCACTAATGATTGATATCCTTAAATTCAAAATTGGAAATCAATTGACAATAGTGAAATAATTATTCTCTTTTAATTGTAGCAATTCAATCATTTGAATTAAGGATTTAAGTTTCCTTTAAAAAAACAATTTTAAAAAAATGAATCGATTTGAAACCGTCGGTTCTATACTGATTCTGCAATTTAAAGAACCAGCACCGAAAAATATCTGGTTCCGATTCCAATTCTAAAAGCTACGGTTTGGTTCAAACCGAACCTTGGTCAACTCTAAATACGATGCCTTAAAAGTAACATCGATATTCACCCATCAACCACCAACTTTATATTGTTAATTAATAGTTTAATACCATAACATGCTGTCCAAAATGGAATAAATTAAATCATTATGGCTCAAAATATAAGGAAATCACTATTATGGCTATGGGTTCCATAATGAATTTTACGACCTTTCCAAAAAAAAAAAATCATCTTTTGGGAAATCACTTAATAAGTATAAAAAAAATACAAAAAAAAAATACAAAAGTCATTACAAATAAATTAAAGTTACAATTGATATAACAAAGTAACGAAGTACTTTGTAGAGAAATTAAATTTTATGAGTAGGATATTTGTAACCCTCTAAAATCATATCTATATTCTAAAATTATATATTTTAAAATTTTCAATATTATCCTTAAATTTAATTATTAATATTTTAATTAAAAAAATATATTTTAACTATTTTACTTATCAAAATATTAATGATTAAATTAAATTAAAATAAAAGACAAAAAATAACGAACAAAATCTAAAACTAAAATAAGGAGGAGGCTACTGTGGCTAGTGGCTACTGCGTTCTTCTAGTTCGAAAAGATGGAGCTTCCATTAAATAAAAATGAAGGAGAAAACCACTGCTAGTCTGCTACTCCCATATTTATTATATAATTTATTTATTTTTAATATTTTTAAATTAATCCAAGCTAATTAGGATTTGAAGCTTCACGATGATCAGCTGTTAAACGGAATTTCTGTAGTATCGGTGCACGTCTTCCTCTATGGAGGATCGGATCAGGCTTGATGAACAGTTACTTTTTATATATTTTGTTTATTTATGAAGTAGAGGTATATTTCGATATATATTTCAAAATCAAAATAAAGGATATATTTTGTAATATATAGGGTGTGTTTACAAAATATAATTATTCTAAAATTTTAATGGTGTGTAAATACAAAAACAGGTGTACATATAATTTTTCAAGAGTGTAAATATTGCCACTCATTTTGTATTTAGGTGAAAAAGTGTGGTTTTTTTTTTTTTTTAACGGAAAAATATTATTGAAGAGGCCCAACCAGCCAACCAGGCCAAGAAAACAGTTGACAATTTTAGAATTTGAAAGCGAATTTGAGATTGTAGCCCATGAATATTTAAACAATTTTATTTGATAAGTACGTATTTACGTAAAACAGTTGACAATCCGGCCAATTATTTATCATTCATGACGTGATTCGCATTTTTTTTTTTTTTTTTTTTTTGAAGGAAACAGATAATTACAAACAACCACGGCATTCCGCCGCCACAAGGGAACCAATACAGGGAGGGAATTCCTCCAGCCAAAACAAATCCTCAACACAAGAGAGGCTGTTTTTAGCTAAACCATAGGCTACCCTATTAGCCTTTCTAGGAACGAACATAACTGAACTACAACGCGCCTGCGAAAGCAATATGAAAATGTCAGATTGTACCCTTAGACACTCTTATTCTAAGATATTATATGTGTCGGACATAATCAACATAAGAAGCCAAAGAAGTGGAGAAACACCGCAATGAGAATCGGTTTGAAGGTGGCCATCAATTTGATGATAAACTATCAAAATAGTCACTAGAATGAGAATTGGTTTCAAAATGGTTATTTTTGATGAAAAGTGTAACACTAATGATCATTCCATCCAATGAGTGGTATATTGGTAAATAAGGGGATGCCGTTAATTTATTTTAGATTTTTTTTGGAAATAATTTTTTCTTTTGTTTTTTGAAACGAATATTTATATTTAGTGTGTGTATATACGTATAGCATATCTCAAACATATATGATCATT